>JANHFX010002395.1:57443-116737 GCA_027560015.1 Chloroceryle amazona
TGAGACCTGAATTCTGCCCTTGGGGAACTGACACTGCTACTGCTCAAAGGAGAAGCTATCAAGGGAAAAAAGTATTGGAAAGGCACCAAGGGGGGCAGCCACTGCAGCTACACACAGACTGATGGAGAGCAAGCAGGCCCCCACAGACACACAAGTCTGTTTCAAAGCTCTTACTCTACCTAAATCAGGGCCTGGGAGGATGTTTTAGTCAAAAACAAGTAAAAGGAACACTGTTCTTCTGCTACTCCTACTCCTCATCTAGCTACAGCTACATCTCAAACAGAGATGCCTGGAAAGAAAACAAACAAGCAAAACCAGGCTCAAAGCCTCCAGTGAATTTCTATCTGAAACATCAAGAAAAAACCAAAAGCTTAATTTGATATTACCCTGGGCTTGAGTTCAAATAAGCATGAGAATTCAAAGCTGAAAACATGAAAGATTCCCAGTACTGGAAAAAGAAGGGAAGGAGCTTGTACCTTCCACCAGAAGAAGACTACAGGGCCTTCCTTTTCTGATTTTTCCCACAAATCCTAAGTGCAACCAAGAAAGAAGCAAAACTAAAAGGAGGCAAAAATATCCAAGATCTTAAAAGTTAAAACTGAGGAGCTGTTAACATCCAAGTTTCTACAGGGAGCACAGAGTGAGGGTTCCTCAATATGCAACTGCATGGTTGAGGCAGAGAAAACAAGTAAATGCAAGTTACTGGCAAATGCCAACGCTTCATTTTAGCAAAATTAGCAAGTGCTTGATTTAATTTTAATTTATTCTGATGACTCGCTTTTTAGTTTCTTTTTTTACTAATACTTCAGTAGCTTACAAGCCATCTTCTGTATACATTCGAAAACAGGTAACATACAGCTTCCATTTAGTCTGCTCATTAGTTTAATAATTTCAGGAGACTATTCAAAAAAAAAAAAAGAAGAAAGTCAACATTTCTCCATAATGTGAATAAGCCTGTAGCTAAGAGAGATTTAATCTACCTAATTATACTGTTTCCCACTTGCATTTATAGTTAGCATTGAAATCAGTGGGTAAAATTCAACAAGAAGCAGCAAGCAAGAAACAGTGTTGACTTGAAAT
The DNA here is from genome assembly GCA_027560015.1 of Chloroceryle amazona. NCBI lineage: Eukaryota > Metazoa > Chordata > Aves > Coraciiformes > Cerylidae > Chloroceryle > Chloroceryle amazona. Next base: position 58,524 of record JANHFX010002395.1, read on the forward strand.
CCTTCAAGAACCATCCTGAGCTTCAGTAAAAACAACTGAAGCTGATCCGTAAAACCTACTGATGTGAATTCTTAAGTAGAGCACTCTGCTTTTCCAGTCTTTGTTTTCATTTTCCATTCTTTGTTTTTATGTTCATTGCAGGCAAAAGTTCATTTGTTTTATTATTATGACTCCTGTGAATGTGTCACAGACTCTATAGTAAGTACACACTTACTAATGACAAGTTTTAGCTCTCCCTTGAGACAGAAATCACTCAAAGCATAGGTGAGTCTGTGCCAATATGTTCCAAGCAAAGAAACCAGAAAATACATGATATGCTTAAATCAAGTCTGATTTCTTCAAGGAAATTAACTTAAAAAGGAGGCCCTCAGGCTACATTTCTCCAAGCTGCCCTAGGGAAGAGACCTGAGAGAGAGAAGGTCAGAAACCCATCAAAGAACCAGGATGGAGGTCTTCATGTCCCACTTGGTGCAGCTGCCCTAGGAGACCGTGTCATGCTACAGCTTTGGGAGAGCCCTGGGAGATAGAAGATGACTGCAAACAGAAAAAAAAAAAAAAAAGAGTATTTTTACTGGTGTATGGGTCAATGGCAAGGAAGCTGAAGATACGGCATTGTAGGTGCAGGTACAGCCTTATATTTCATCTCTTCAGCGCATCAGATCTTCAGCACTCCCAGCTATGATGGCCCCATTCATCTCAGAAAAAAAAAAAAAAAGACCTCAAGAGAGAGTATCTAATAAATTCAAGTATTGCTAGGATATCATTTCCCCCAGCTAGAATCACCTCGTGAATAATGAGCAAAGCCCTCCATTCTTCACTCAAGATTACCTGATACTGGATGCATGTGACACTCACATGGCTACAGACCACAAACAACCAAAAATATACTGGAGAGGAGGGGGAAGCCAACAGAACTACTTTCCTAACATCTCTGCTTACTTTAAACATCCGAACTCGGACAAAGAAATCTGTCTCATGGACTTACCATGACATAAAGAGGTGGCACCCACTCAATAAAGCAGGAAGCCAAAGAAAAAGCGAAGAGGAGGAAGAAAAGGAGAAAGGAACTGCTTCCATCAACTGCAGCCATCACTAAGGTGCCCTGTCTCACCACTGCTAGGAAGCTGACACATGAAGACAGGCCATTATAGCAGACAGGCAGACAAGAAGAGATTATAAGGATGAGGGAATTCCACCATCTAGCAATGCCAGCTACCACCACAACCTGCCTATGTGAAAGATCATAGAGAACGGAAGAGGGGCCTGAGGACTGGAGGAAAGCCAGTGTCACCCCAGTCTTCATAAAAGGCAAGAAGGAAGCCCCTTGAAATTACAGACCAGTCAGCCTCAGCAGCAGCATCCCTGGAAAGGTGATGGAGCAGCTCATTCTGGAGATCATATCCCAGCACACGGAAGAAAATAAGGTTACCAAGAGTAGCCAGCATGGATATGCTGAAGAGAAGGCATGTCTGACTAATATGATGGCCTTCTGCAATGGTGTAACTGAATGGGTAGGTGCAGGGAGAGCAGTGGATGTTGTCTACCTTGATTTCAGAAAGCCTTCTGACACCATCTCCCATAACATCCTCATAGGTAAGTTGAGGGAGCGTGGGTTAGAAGAGGGGTTGGTGAAATGGGTTGAGAACTGGCTGAACAATAGAGTTCAGAGCATCATAATCAGGGGCACAGAGCAGTTGGTGGCCTGTAGCGGATGGTGTTCCCCAGGGGTCAGTTCTGGTTCCAGTCTTACTCAACAACATCATTAATGACCTGGATGAAAGGACAGAGTGGACCCTCAGCAAGTTTGCTGATGATACAAAACTGGGAGGAGTGGCTGATACTCTGGAAGGCTGTGCTGTCATCCAGCGAGCTCTGGACAGGCTGAAGAACTGGGCAAAGGCAAACCTAATGAGGTTCAACATGGGTAAGTGTAGAGTCCTACACCTCGGGAGGAATAACACCCTGCAGCAGTACAAGTTAGAGGTAGACCTGCTGGAAAGCAGCTCCACAGACAAGGACATTGGAGCCCTGGTGCGCAGTAAGTTCTCCATGGAGCAGTAATGTGCCCTTGTGCCCAGGAAGGACAATGGTATCCTGGGTGCATAAAGAAAAGGTTCTCCTGCCCCTCCACTCTGCACTGGTGAGACCACATCTGGAGTATTGTGCCCAATTCTCATGACCCCAGTTCAAAAGGGACAGGGAAATACTGGAGAGAGTCCAACGGAGAGCTACAAAGATGATGAAGGGACTGGAACATCACTCTTATGAGGAAAGGCTGAGAGCCCTGGGGCTGTTTAGCCTGGAGAAGAGAAGCCTGAGAGGGGATCTTATTGATGTTTACAAATATCTGAAGGGTGGGGGTCAAGTAGAAGGGTCCAGGCTCTTTTCAGTGGTGCCCTATGACAGGACAAGATGCAATGATAGCAAGGGGAAACCCGGGAAGTTCCACCTCAACAGGAGGAAAAACGTCTTCCCTGTGAGAGTGACAAAGCCTGGAACAGAGAGGTTGTGGAGTCTCCTCCTCTGCACACTTTTCAAAAGCCTCCTGGCTCTGTTCCTGTGTGGCCTGCCCTGGGTGATCCTGCTCTGGCAGGGTGGTTGGACTCAATGATCTCCAGAGGTCCCTTCCAACACCTACCATTCTATGATGCTTTACACAGGAGTCTTCTTTCAGAGCACCAAATTTCATTCCTAATGGGAAAAAAAAAAAGATGCCTCAACAGTGTCAGTGACTTACAGCCAATACAAGATTAATATAATTTAGTTCCTCAAAGACAGATTTAAAGAAGGCTTATCTATTTAATGATGCTGTTAATGAAAACTAATAATGCTTCTTCCCACCACAGCTAGACACAGGCTCTTCCAGTACATGACTCTTGCTTGTCCTTCCCACAACTTCAGCCATGACTAAAAGGTCAACATTCAAATACAGGAAAATTTGACATGGTAAAAATAAAAATAAATGGCCTGTCATTCAAATACAGGGAAAAAAACACCCCAATTTTGTATATTATTTCTCTGCTACAATATATGAAACGTGCAAGCTTCCCAAATCTCCAAAACAGAGATAGTTAAGGCCTCTGAAATGAAAAGGTACACTAACAAAAATTTTAAAACTTAAGAAACAAGTATCTATTAAATATTTTTGCAAAACTCTTCAGCAAACCAAAAGGTCTCCAACAAACTACTTCTGAAACTAGCAGCTGTGCCAGAGGACCTCTGCACATATAAATTATTTGTGGAGAAACTTCCATATGCATTTAGATGTTAACATTGCTTCCATTTTTCCTTCAATTCATGTGTGCAGTGACAGTCTGACCCAAACAGCAGCTGTATTTCTACCCTTCTGAACACTTCCCTAAATCATCTCCGTTTGCCAATGTGTCTTTCTATTTTTTCAAGCCACATCCTGCAAAGTCTGCTACTACAAAATTAATCAACAGTTTTCTTGTACCACCTTTCACTTCCTCAAAGGAAACAGCCTTAGCATCAAGTACATAAAGACCATGCACTTGCACGTTGTCTTTGCTCTGAAAGATAAAAACATGCCAACCATCTCTTTTTCCTGTTAAGTCCAGTAGGTAGCTCTAATCTTCTGCTAAAAAGAGCACACAGAAGCATCAGAAAGATCCTCCCATGAACAATGGGTTTGGAGTTGGAAGACAATGCTGAGATGGGAACATTGCCAGGATCCAAGAGAGAGCTGATTCCCAGGGTAACCTCCAGACTTGATTCCCCTACCCGCAGCTCTAGTTTTCCAGCTTTGCCATGAAAACAATCAGAAGATTCAAACTACTCAGGGAAGGAAAGTTCACATGGGGATTGCTATCTTATGCAACCTGAGGCACACCAAAGGAGACACATGAACACACACAAAACTGGTGTGTTTTGTCACCATGACATAGTGACAAATAGAGATGAGAGAATCCATGTCAAGAAGAGATGTCTGGATAGAGGTGACACATTTCCACACCAGCCACAGACTTCCTGTGCAATTTTGAACAAGTAATTCATTTTCCTCTGGATTTTGTTTGTTTGGTTTTAATCCATAAAAATACTAACTTTACAGTTGTGTTGTCAGGTGTAATTCATTGGTGTTTATTTTTAAAAGTGATTTAATGTTCCTGAGTAAAAGCCACTACAGATAGATGAAATACATATTACCAGGACTGGTGTCTTACACCCAGAATTTCCAGTTCCTCTGTACTGAGTAGCTGTTTGAGACCAGGAAACAGCAGCCGATGTTTCCAGCAGAAGCACCAGGCATATTCAATGCCTTCTAGATCCAGAGGAGAGCAGCCAACACCACAAAAGCAAAGCAATAAGTTCATGGGTGCAGAGGGAAAACCAAGGAAATGGGAATCTGACTTCCCCTTCCTCCAGTGAGCAGCAGAGCCTGGACTGACAGCATCCTGCGGTTTGATCTGTGTGCTCTAAATATGGCTGACTGATAGGACATCTGCCTTGTAGGACATCTTGTAGGACTGCCTTGTAGGACATCTCAGGGCAGGCAGAAAACAACATGAGACCTATTAGAGGCTATGTCCTTTTGGAGCAGATGTTGGGGTCAGGCAGGATGAGCCAGCATCCCTCTCCTTGGTGGACAGGAGCAGAGTAAACAAGGGTGGAGGGGAAGAGAGCAGGACACAGGTCCCATTCCACCACCTGTCAGGTGTGATGCCACCACTAGCAGTCCTCTGCTCCAGAAGCTCAAAGGCAGTGTCCCAGCTGGGTGCACACTAGCCCTGAAGGCAGCTGGGCTGCAGCAGCCCCTGGAAGTGGGAGGAATTCCCTTGGCTTTGAGGAAGCTCACTAGAAGGCAGCATGATTCCCCCCAAGGAGTATATGAATTTCCACTTTCAGCCTCTGAGTATTAAACGCACTCCCTGTTAAATCTGGAAAAGCAGAAAGGGGGCACAGGAAGGGTTATTCTCAATTCCTTCACTGTTCTTTGGTACAGAAGAAAAAAAATGAGCAGGTTAAGATAGCCCCTAGAAGAAGTAGCTGTTTTATTACAGATAGATCTGTTGAACAAATGTTAACAGCATCATTGGGATATCTTCAAGAGACTGTAAATGTGAGATTTGCTGATGTAGAGGAAACACAGATCTTTATCTATAAGCTTGAAAGCAAAGCAAAAATGAAATATATTTCTGAATTCCCTCTCTCATTTTGTCCTTCAGGATACAACTCCACTGCTACAGCACTGTCACTTCTGCACCTTGCCCAGCTGGGAGCTGGAGCTGCTGATGTACTTTCAAACCTTAGGTGTTCTTGTTTCCAAAATTAAAAGTCACTAGATCCTCTGACGGCTCTGTGTTTCAGGGGTGGTGAGAAAAGACTGCCTTTAACACAGGCCAATTCCTCCCACACTTCTCAACCGATGGCTCACTCTATGCCAAATTATTTTAAAATTCTTCAAATCCAAGGCAGAAGGTTCCAGAAATGAGGAGCAGCCCAGGGCTGCACAGCACCCTCCAACCACAGGGACCCTCTCCTGCACCCTTCAACACACCCAGCATTTGCTGCAGGTTTAAACCCTCTAAACAGCAATTCCTGCAAGGCAAGGTAGGACGCTCAAAGTAGGACCCTCAAAAGATCCCTTGGTCATGACTTGCTGGATATTGTGATGGAGGACCACCAAGCACTTTGGCGTAGCCGACCACTCCCATGACCCCGCAGTAGGCAAATGTCCTTGTCCTCTTTCCTCACTCAGCTGCAAGAGTTACAGCTATTTAAAGAAACTACACCACACATCCAGCACCTAGGAGTTGTCCCGCTCCTCCCCACCTCCTCTAGGAGCAGCAGACATTCAGGACATCATTAATTAGGTCCTACACTCACCCTCTGCCTGGTATTTTGTGAGCCTCTGATTCATTAGAATATTACTAAGGTACAATTGGAGACAATCATGCCATCAGCAGCACCAATGGGGCAGTTTACAAGATTACATGTAATGAGCATGAGCTAGAGAAAAGTGCATCATGAATTTAACAGAAGAGGGAAAAAAAGAAAGAGCAACGATCCAATTACCTTCTCCCTACACTAAGTTTCAAATAAAGCCCTCTTCCAGACCAACACTATAGCACAGCAGGGAGCAGCACAGTGGGCTAAAATTGTGTTATTCTCCTCTTTGTTGGGAAAGGAGGACTAACTGCTTGGACTGGAAGGCATTTAACTATCTATTTGATTAGTCATCCAACAGAACAACGAAGGTCACCAAATCACCATCCAGTGCAAATGCACAGCTGACCTCATGCCACACACAAATGTGAGGTCCAAGCACAATTCGACCCTGTGTTTCCCCTCCCATCTCTTTCCCCAGTTGTATTTCATACTCTTACATTTTCTGCAATTTAACGAAGACTAAGTGAGATAGTGTGGAGAATCCAGAAGCTACATGTGCAATATTTACAAATAACTCTTTTATACCTCCCTGGTTATCTGTTTGACATTAATATGTCCAAATGCCAACAGATAAAGCAGAGCAAGAGGGAAACTTATGGCAAAAACAAAGCTACCTAAAAAAAACCAAAACAAAACAAACTAATAAAAGAAACAAATAAGCAGAGAGGGTTTTTTGTTGAGTACAACTACATTCAGATTTACACAGTTCACTCTTTCCTAGGCAAGAAGATGATCAAAGAAAATCCTAAAGCTCAAAAACATGCTAGGAAAAGTAGCAGAGGTTGAGTCAGAGCCTGCCCTGTGTATACGGGTAGAACTGACAACACTCCCACATCCGCAGGTACGGCTGCAGCAAATTAGAAATTAAATTAACCCATCTAGGCAGAGGCACAGATAGGAGAAACTTCAGAGCTGGTGTCTATAGCATGAGTAAATATACTCCTGCATGCAGATGTTCTGCAGGTTATTTTCAAGGTAAATGCCATCCATAGGAATAAACAAATGAGGCTGCGTTTGCCAGGCTGTTTTTCTTCATCACATGATGTCACCAGCTCCCAAGAGGTAACAGCTGAAACCAGACAGGGACAGTGTCATCCAGGCAGAGAGGAAGAAAGAAGCCCGTAGCCCACACAACTTCCCCACCAGCCACGTCTTGAGGACCCGGATTTGGTGTGAAGCACAGGAAGCCACAGCTCTTCCCTAAGAAGCTGCGCTCCAGGTGGACGAGAGGAGCTCACAGCATCCCCAGAGCCCAGGCAGGCGTACAGTGAAGTAGGGCAGTGCACAGGGACCAAACACAATGGGAACTCTTCAATTAGGATAAAGAGGAAAACAGAGAGCCGATTCTGCCAAAAAACACCAAAACAAAACAAAACAAAGCAAACAAAAAAAAAACATTGTGAAGAGATAAGGCTGAAGCTTCTCCACCAGCTACAGACGTGGTCTGGGTACTGGGGGACACATGCAGAACACTAATTAAAGTAGGAACAACAGCCTGTTGGGACTGAATGGATTTATAGAGGCTCAGCATGGGACTGAAGTTCAGCGACAATTTATTTCTTATTTGTATTGCTGTACCACTCGGTGGCCTCCAGTCATGACCAAAGAGGTATTGTGTTAGATACCGTTCAGCCACCCACAGAGTCAAACTGCTTAGCCCAAACAGCTTACAAGCTGCTGTCCTCATCAGGAAAGCCTGAACACCCAAGATATCTCATGGGGACAACAAATACTGCAAGAGTTTAAACCTGTTCCAGTTAGGGCAGAGATGCCAGTCTGGAAAAGCCCAGACTGAAGAACTCCTGCAACAAATTCAGCTCTTTCAACCATCTGCTTCAGGTCTGACACTTGGGCCCCGCAAGCTCCCAGATGCTTCATAACCTGGAAGAAAATATCCTAAGGTGTGGCTAAGGATTAGTAAAAAGTTCCCTAAAGTGGTTAAAATGCAGCCATGGTATTCAAAGAGAGGAAATGAAATTTAAAAACAAAAACAAGCAAACAAACAAATTAAAAAAACCACACACACACAATATATTTAAAACCACAAAACCAAAACACCATGCCCCTTCAAAAATACACAGAAACAAAACCAAAACCAACCAAACAAACTAACATCAACAAAAACCACAACAACTCACTTCTCAGATAGACATTTATATTGAAGCAACTGAACCTGCATTTCGTCTGAAGTTTGCTGCTCCTGTTTCAGGGCTCAAAGGAGGTTTCTGGGACCAAATCTTGACCATATTTATGAACTGTGCTGTTTCTCTGTAAATGTGATCTTGTGAGAATTGCCATAGTTCTAATTTACGGGGTCTGTGACACTGTTTATATTCTTGGTTTTAAGAAAATACTGTGAGATTCAGTTGGAGGCAGTTTCTCAGGGCACTCTTCCACTGTAGGACTGCTCTATGACTACAGAAATATTTCCACATCTCAAGAGCCATCAAAATCTCCCTAATGCCAATTTCCCCTCTAGTTTTAAAATGTTTGCTATAGTCCACTACAAAAGAAAGGACATAATATAATCAGATGAGGAGAACTAATTCCTCCCATTGCCCCTCTGATTTCCGAGGCCCAAGCAAAACCAGAGAGCTCAATCTCTAGGGAGAATGAGTCCGGCACAAACTTTCAGCGGAAAGGGAGGGAGGGGGGCAAATTAAATAAAAAAGAATCACTTAGTTTAAGGCTGTCGGATCCAAGGCTCATAATGGAAAATGTCTTAGAACTGGAGCTCAAATTTATAGTATTTTCTTAGCATTTGTATATATGCCTAAATGAAATGGGTAATTAAGCTTTGGGCTTACAGGAATTACTTTGTTATAGTATTCTACTTGGCAGGGTGTTTTACAGCAGCACATTTACATAGCAGTTCATCTATAACCATGATTTACTTCACTTTCATTAGTTTAAAGACTAAAAGCAAAAGACATTTAATTCTTCTAATAGAGTATTTATAAATTAAGGAAGTAGGATCATGAGTACTGGGTTGCTAAAAGCCACTTCAATGCCAAGGAGTTCAACAAGACAAACTTACTCCTGCCAAGGACATCACTTTCAGCATGGCTTTACAACTAACTACCACTATGCTGTTCGACTAAAGTTGTGATGAGCCCTGTCAGGAGGAGAAAAATATCTGCTTTTCCCCACTCATGTCTCAGGGGGTATTCAGTGAGGTGCCAAGGAACTGAAAAGTAATTTGGAACAGCTGAGGTGAACTCCTGGTCCAGTGACTTTTGCTTCTCTTACCGCATCTATGAACTTCAAAGATGGATGGATGGATGGCTGGCTGATCTTGTAACAAGATAATGAGGAAGAAAACCATGTCACCAAGAGTAGATTAGATACAGGCTGCTAATAAAGATCAGGAGCACCGTGGATCTTCTCCAGCTCTTGTCCCTCTCCTGGAGAACAGCAATTAGCACCTCAGTACTGCTGTGCTCATGCAATGACAATGCCTTGTGCTATTTCTCCGACAGTAAAAAAAAAAAAAAAAAAGGTACGTAAATAAAATAAAATGTTATCTCAGCTGCAGACAATTTTATTACTATTCTACTCTCCACATTTTTGCTAAAAATCCTGTCATTTAAAGAAATCCATTTATTCTGTCCTCAGCTATGAAAACAAATTCTGTTTTTTTGAGGACAACATAAGAGTAACTTAAGCCTTTTCAAAACATGCTTCTATGAAAGCAGTCTCTCTCACATTAGCCAGATGAATGCAGGACTATTTCTCCTAGCTTGACTTCATCCTTTCAGCTAAAGCCGGGGAAATAGAAAGGCTGACGCTGTTTATGGGAAGAACAAGTCACCTTTTCTTAATGTGTAAGAAAAACAAAAGGTGTAGTTTGACAGGATTTACCTCTCTAAACATACAGAATCATCTGCAAAAAGTCATGAATGATTTGATCACTTTTAGTAATTATCAAGAGTTCTGTTTGTTTGTTTGTTTTGTTTGTGGGGTTTTTTATTTATTTATTTACTTTTCCTTTCTATTTAAAAAATAACAAAAGTATTGATCCCCAAAGAGGAAAGCAAAGTGGTGAAAACGCTCTTTCAAAGAGGGTTACTGCCTCACCCACCAAAAAAAATAAAAAGCAGGTGTTTAGAAACTTGTTCTGTTCGCAGGTTCAGCTGAGCTGCATGAAGTCAGTTCTCATCGTTGGATGGAGGTAAAGGGGGCAAAGCAGGGAAGTCACTATGTGAGCAAGAGGGAACAGGAAAAAAAATAGGCCAAAGCCAGAGGTAAAAAAGCATCTGAGAACATAAGCAGAAAGCAGGGTGTGGAAGCAGTGAGGACAGGAAGCCCATGTATGTGCAATCAACACCTCACTGTCAAAATAAGTGAGTCCCTCACTGTCAAAATAAGCCCATCTCCCTTGGGCAGACCGTACTGCTGCGAGTCACAGCTAATACCCGCGCTTTGCTCCACTGTCAGTGTGCCAGAAGTTAACACCTTGCTCAGATGAGACCTGAGCAGATACCTGTGGGTGTGACTTCGGGATATAGCTAAAAAACAACCTAAGGGTGAGCTGCTGGCATCAGCTCAGCTCCCTTCCCACACGTCCACCCACCAGGCTCAGGCGCAGCAACAGCCACCAGTTCAAGAAGGATAAGCCAGCAGAGAACTCCCATCGCTCCTTTGTAGAATCACAGAGAGGGTGAAGAAAAAGAAAAGGAACATCCACCATTTGGGAAGCAAAACTGGTGCTGCAGCACTGGGAGGCTGAGTGTCTGCTGTCAGCGAGTGGGCAGAGTCGGGGCTTCCTGGAAAGACAGGATGAAGGATCGTGGCATTTCTACAAAAACCAGTGTTTCTTCCAATAAGACAAAAACTCCTGGTTTCATTTATCATATGGAAATGAGGAGGTCTGCTGCTAGATGCTACACAGTCCCCCTTACTGATGGATAACTTCAGATCCCAGGGACTGCTCAGGAAAGATCCAGGAAAGCCCTCATCAGCGAGAGCTAGTGGGACATGCAAACAGACTGGCCAAGGATGCAGCATCATGAGACCACAGGCTACACAAAATCCCCATCAGGAACAGCCTGACAGACTCAAGTGACCCAGTCTTACGGCATGGGTCTGGATGATCTCCTGAGACTCCTGTATATGAATGGATTGATTTATTTAAATGCTTTGTGTCCTGGTTTCACTGGGATCAAATCATAGGCCTGTTATGGTCTGCAGGCAGTTAGCAGTTCCCAGTCAGTTGGGGCAGTTGCCCCAAGCTGGCCAACAGACATATCCCATACCATAAACATCATCCTCTTTATAAAGGGGGAAGTTTTCTGAGCATGCGGTGCCTCTTGCTTGGACTCCTCCTAACTCTGCTCCTCTGCCTTCTCCTGCTCCTGAGGACTATGCTCCCGCTTGCTGTGGCCACCATACATTTGCTGGGCTGAGTATAACTTTGTATTTGCTCTTCCATTAAAGCTGGTTTCATTTCAACCCCTGAGTCTCCTCCTTTCCCCAATTCACCTCTGCTAGGAAGGGGTTCATTGGGTGATAGAGCAACTGCTACAGTTTAGCCTCAGCTGCAGGCAAAACATAGACAGATTGTGTACATGTACATGGATATATATGTCAATTCATGTATACACACGTGTAAATGCATGTACATAAACAAATATGTGAAACTGCATGTATATACCCATATCCATGTAACTGCACGTATATACACAAACACAAATTACTGGCCTAGGGGCGAGGGAAGATGTTATAGTTCATTTCCTTAATACACTCTGCAGCTGACCAATCTTGCCAGGCAGAAAAATTTAAAAAAAGTCCAAAAATCCCTTCAAATGACTTATACTTCAAAAAATCCCAGCAACACAAGACAATGCCACGTGTCCCATATCTAAGGCCTGAGGTCAACCCCTGTGGTCTCTTACATAAGGCTTGAGTCCCCTGTTCAGGGAGAAAAGAACAGGCTTCCCCCTCAAGCCATAGGAAATCTTCCTATGGTTAATCCGCTGGTTGTTAAGTAACTGGGGCTGTAGGAGCCGTGCTCACATGCCTGAGCTTAGCACGCTGCACGGGGGGTGGGACGCGACAGCAACGCCCGGCACAGGCGCGCAGGGGGATACAAACCTCTCTGCATGAAGGGCTCAACGAGGCACCCAGGAGAGAGCTGGAAGCGAAAGGGCCAATGAATCCTGTTTTGTCACCCTCGGAAATCATGCCCTTTACCAGCAGGGTCAGGGCCAGGATGGCGTCAGGGATCTGAGCTACAAACTTTCCTGAGGAAGTGCCACTGAGATGGTATCATCAGATACTTTGAGAATAGAGATAAGATCACACTCTGGGAGATAATTATCCGTCTGCGCTACAAACATAGTTTCTTTTACAATAGACAGACTTTTACTCTTAAACCGCTAGGCAATTTTTTTTTTCCCCTCAGGAAGGTTAACCTGCTATTATAAAAAGCACTTATGGAACGTGCCTACTGAAAGAGCAGGATGACACAGATGAATATGGATTATTCCTGCCCCAGCTTGCGCCCAGCGCTGTGAAACACCCTCTCCTCTGCAATGCCAAAGCCCCTCTGCTCCTTCCTCCTGCCTCTTCTCCGTCAACCATCAACCTCCATCAACCTTCCAAAGCCGCCTCCTCTCTGAAGGGAGGCAAGGCAGCTCTTGACAGCTATCGATGGCACAGAAGGGTTGAGCAGGGCTCAGATGTGGCTGTAGCCAACCCAGGCTGTAACACAGGTCATGCCAGCTGAGCATCCCTGTCTCTGCTGCAGCTGTCCCTCACTTCAAAGGCTGCTTTTCTTCAGATGGCCCCAACAACAGCTGGCTCCCACCAGAATGCTGGCAGAAGGGCGCTGTAATTTGGCTCCGCCAAAGGAATTTGAAACCATGCTTCAGCATGCTTGCTAACCATGCTTAAAAGATCTACCAAAGTGCAGCCAAAAAATGACCAAAGCCTTTCAGCTGGCCAAAGGGCACCCTGGATGAGTAAGTAAAGAAGCATTCTGCCACAGACAATAAGAGCCTAATCGGAAATATTTCATACCCAAATAACAGCATAAGAACTTCAGTGGGATTTGTAAATCAGTGCAGGAGAATACGTTTCCAGGAATGAAAACTCAAAGTGCTGATCCACTCCTTAAGGCTAGCACAGGGCCTTCCCACAGGAAGAGCAGGGGGCAAATAAAGAAAAAAAATAATAATTAGCAACAAGGTCTGACATTTGCCCAAGTTAGAAGTCTGTTATTTTCAAGACGAAGCACAACAATAGGAGATGTACTGATACCACAGCACCATCAGCAGCCTTGCTGGTGATGAAGCTATAGCATCGCAGGACACCAGGGCCTTGGGACTACCAGGTGTCTTTGTGTCCGCTTTGAGCTACCCACTCCACTACAAGCTTCTGCTGCACTTCAGGATATCCCAAAACTTCCACCAGCTTCATCTTCCTATGGGCCTGGACCAAAGGGGCTTCCCTGTGGCATGACAGGTAAAGCCTGGAAGGACAATCCACCTCCCTCAGTAAAAGCACAGCAGGATGGGTGGGAAACTGAGAGCGCAAGCTGCTGCCCTCACCTCAAGCACCCCCAAAAACCTTGCTGCCTTCTGCAAGCAGCAGCAGCAATGGTATCACACTAGCAATGGCATTCTGTCAGCATCAGCACTAAGGAAGACTGAATGGTAACACTCAATGGTACTTTCAAGGTAAAAAAAGAACAGAAAAAGAAGCGGTCAGTGATTTTCAGCGGACAGATGTCGTGTGCACTCCAAAAAGACAATTTTCTTAAAGCTCTCCCAAAAAATGAGGGCATGTGAATAGTCACAATTGACACATCTGAAGGTTTGGGCTGCAGGCCCCACGCTCCAAGGAATTAATTTAGAAACCTAGGTGAGAAACTCAAAAAGATTTCTTGTCCAAGCCATACACACAAAAAAACCCTTTCCTTCATTCTGCCTCTTCCACAGCCCTCCAGAACCAGGTATTTATTCTGGCACAAATGTGCTCCTCTAACAACATGAGGGCAATGCTGAAAAGAGCACATTTAATGTTATTTACCCCAAACAAAAGCCAAGGTCTCCCTAACACCAGATGTGGCATCCAGAAGACAAGAAAACACAGCTTGCTACTGTTCCTGCAGATTCACTCCTGAACAACCACCACCTCTCCAGGCATCCTCAAGACACAGGCAACCACATGGGCCAACAGCCACTGAACCTGTGCTGTAGAATGGGGGCAATGATGATACAAAACTGGTAGGGTGACTGATACACTGGAAGGCTGTGCTGTCATCCAGCGAGCTCTGGACTGGCTGGAGAGCTGGGCAAAGGCAAACCTCATGAAGTTCAACAAGGGTAAGTATAGAGTCCTACACCCGGGGAGGAACAACATCATGTAATGGTACAGGTTAGAGGTACACCTGCTGGAAAGCAGGTCCATGGAGAGGGACCTTGGCATCCTGGTGGACAATAAGTTCTCCGTGGATCAGTAATGTGCCCTTGTGCCCAGGAAGGACAATGGTATCCTGGGTGCATAAAGAAAAGTGTCTCCAGAAGGTCGAGGGAGGTTCTCCTCCCCCTCTACTCTGCACTGGTGAGACCACATCTGGAGTATTGTGCCCAATTCTCATCTTCCCAGTTCAAGAGGGACAGGGAAATAATGGAGAGAGTCCAACGGAGAGCTACAAAGATGATGAAGGGACTGGAACATCACTCTTATGAGGAAAGGCTGAGCACCCTGGGGCTGTTTAGCCTGGAGAAGAAAAGCCTGAGAGGGGATCTGATGAACATTTACAAATATCTGCAGGGTGGGGGTCAAGTAGAAGGGGCCAAGCTCTTTTCATTGGTGCCCTGTGATAGGACGAGAGGTAACGGTAGCAAGGGGAAACATGGGAAGTTCCACCTCAACATGGAAAAACTTCTTCCCTGTGAGAGTGACGGGGCCTGGAACAGTCTGCCCAGAGAGGCTGTGGAGTCTCCTTCTCTGCAGACTTTTCAAAACCCTCCTGGATCTGTTCCTGTGTGGCCTGCCCTGGGTGATCCTGCTCTGGCAGGGGGTTTGGACTCAATGATCTCCAGAGGTCTCTTCCAACCCCCACCATTCTATGATGCTGTGAATTGATGGAGGGGTGAAGAAGGGACCACCAGGAGCTATTCCAAGCCCCGCCCCCAGCATCAGAGTCCAAACAGTATCACTTTCAGTAACAGTTACAGGACACCATGGGATAATAATGTGTAATATTGTGTTTGTAACAACTGGCGATAGCAGGCACTAACGATCACACAGAGCATTTTCTCTCCTCATGGCACTCATGTAAAGCATCCATGGTCAGTAGCTTGCCTCCTTCCCTATAACATAAACCTTCCCATAAGAATGGAAAGCTTTGAAAACGTGAATTGAAAGAATTTCTGACTAAATTTTAGTATAAAAAGCTGTGAAAGAGGCCTGTTTTCTTCAAAAGCTGTGGCAATCCTAACCCACCATGAGAATCCACAGGGCTGTACCAGCTCAGGACCTCATGAAGTTCGGCCACCTGGAGAAGATGGATGTGCTGAGCAAACACAATATGCCCACAATATTCTATGAAGCAGCACGGCACTAAGCCTGTGAAATTAATGCCATCTTTCAAACGCCTGGAAAACTTGTAGGCTAAGGGTAGGAGGAGAAGTTGGATCTTGCATTTGAATAAAAAGACAGTAACTAGGAGCTTTACATAATAGCTGGTTAAGTATGCACGATACGGAAGGCTAATCACTGATGCCTACTCTTTTTTTTTTTTCCCCCCTCAAAACAAAGCAAAGACATGTTCTAGAAAAAAGATTTTAAAAAAACCCAACCAAACACGCATAACCTAAACTATGTTTTTGTCACTCTTCAATGCTGCTGTAAGCTCTACTGATCACCAGCCTGAGACCAGCAATGCCAAGAATTCATATTCCCTTCACATATGTATGGTTCCTAGCCTCCAAAAGAGTTCAGAAGCTCCAGGTAGCTGTGACACATTTCTTTTGTGATGCACTCCACAAAACAAAGAACAACAACAAAAAAAAAAGTAAAAGACCTGCACTAACAACTTTAAGTTACATTTTACATCCTTTTCCTTTCATCAGATATAGGGAAGGTAGGTCAAAAATGTGTGGCTGTCCTGCTTACCTCCATAAAAGGTTAATGGAGGAGCTCAGGGAATTAATACCTCCTGCACTTCTGAAATAGGCATGCAGCTTTAAATCCCTTAATATAATTTTGGTAAGTTTAAAATGCTCAAGTGAGTTCAGGTTTGAATAGGTCTAGCCCACTCATTTCATGCATTTGGCAACTGAGACTTAAAACTAAGCTTGAAAAGGGGGAGAAGTAGGAAAGGCTAAAAACACAGGGGCAACAGTTGAGCCTCAGCCCCAAGAGCAACTTTCCTCACTCCCCACAGACAGTACCAGGTGGTCAGAAAAATGGCCAATAAAATGAGAAGCCAGCTGAGAGGATTTGTAAGGTGAACCCGCCAGGCACAGTACTGAGAATTTTCCTGTCTGCTCAGAGAGGAGAAAGAAAAAAAAAAAAAAAAAAAAAAAGGTAACACCAACAAAATATATATATCCCACTCCCACTGGAGAGGTCATTAAAGACCTCTTGAGTCTAAAGAGGCTTATGCAGAGGGCTTGGTAGGAGCATGCTCCTCTGAAGCCCAGGCACCAGTATTAACCAGCCAGGTATCTACTGGTAGAGGTAGATCCCCATCAGCAGAAAGTGGGGGGTCTGGCCAGGACCAGCATGCAACACCTTGCCGAGACAGAAAGTCCAGCTCACACCGACCTCTGCCAACAGCCCACCCGCAGCTGCTGCCACAGCAAGCTGCCTGGAGCCGGGGGGACAGAGGAGGACAACGGTGTGGCCACAAATAAATTCCACGTTTAGGTTTTCTGGATGGGATCACCACGATGTCTAGAAAGAAAGAAAGTCCTAACAAACACATCAGCTACACTCATAAAACCCTATAATAATGTCTGGAGAAGGGCGCTTTCTGCAGCATGAAGTCATTGGCAATTTCATCTTAACTCAGATGGCAATTTCCCCATCCTCCTTCCCCCCTGCCCCGCATCAAATTTAACTACAGAAAAGAGAATTGGATTGTGCTCAAGGAAGAAAAAACAGCCAAGGGCCTGCAGCAGGGTGAGGGTAGAGGGGATGGCGGGCTGGGGGCTGTAAAGGTACTTGTATATGTATATCCTTGGCTTCACACACCTCTTGTAGTTATTCATCCCCTTGCTGCCATCAGGACATCTGAGCAGAGCCAGGGTTGGCACCAAACAAAGGGCCTTTGCTGGGCCATCCACAAGGAGCCCTTTAAGCATTTCTACACGGCCTGTGAGTATCCTTCCAAACAGCCTTTAAACTGTGATACTAACAGGAAAATGACAAGGGGGGAAACAAATAAAAGCCCCAAAACAACAACAACAAAAAAAACCCACAAACTTTTATGCAACAACATTACCCCTTCACCAGGCCACAGAAGGTGCCATGGCTGGTGCACATACACACCACACACCAGCAGCGAAAATTCCTAAGTTTAGGAACATTATCTGCTCCCCTGTATCAATGAACAGATCCGAGATGGTCCCAAATGGCATTTAGATAATTTAAGAGATGGAATATCTCCTATGTGGTACCTTGAAGAGGACAGTAAGTTATTTTGGATACCCACTTCAGAGCAAGCAGTAAAAGAAAACAACATCCTCTTGAGTCCAATGCTGAACAGAAGCAACGCTTCAAAAAGCAAATACAGCCTTGGCTGAGAGTTCAGAGCTGAAAGGTGCACAGAGGATTTTTGCACATACCTCAGTAAAAGGGCTGAACCCTTCTGGCTCAAAATCCAACACCCTGAGAGCGGGCGGGCGCCTGTCTGGCCAGGTGCGCTACCAAGCCCTGCTGCAGACCAACAGGAGGGTCTGCAGAGGAGCAGACCTGGTCCTAAGAAGCTTCATCCTGCAAGATGCTCAAGCAACCCCCGCCTCACCAAGTCACCTGATTTCAGAACTGCAAAATGAGTCAAAATGTGCAGAATCAGGCTCCAAAGTAGAAAATCAGCTCCCTTGCTTATACCATAGCAATCTCTGCCTGCCAGTTCTTTTTAATCGCTAGACTGACAGCCATGTGGTAAAGTCGACATCGCCAAGTCCCTGTCATTTCATCGGCGCTGCCAATTCCCATCTTGCTGAGACAATGACACATCAAAAATAGCTTTCATCTGTTTATATACTGCATGCTCGGCAAACTATGTCACCAACTGCTGGTGGAGGAAAAAAAAAACCTTTTTTTAATAATCTCCATCCTGGAAAAAAAAAAAAAAAGATTACGCGCACTCTGAAAAATATGAAAAAATGTATTCTGGGAAACCTTCAATGCATCCCATATTTCAGATTATTAAATTTTAAAATATTTAGTACAGTAAATCATACTAATTCTTACTCTTTACTAACAAAGAGCAAAGAAGTCATAATCCAAACTTTTTTTCATCAGAACACTAGTTTCTGAAGACGCTGAAAATATTTACAAGGCAGAAGCATATATCCAAAATAATTTTTCCTTATAAAAATGAGCGGTTTTTTGTGGGTCCAAAGAGATGCCAAAAACAAGATATACAAAATTTCAGTCTTCACATTTTCACTGGTCTCCCTGGCTATTCAAATTTGCTGATCTGGACACCATAATTAGAAAAAGTCCCGCTCCCTACTGACCTGATGAACATCTGAGCTTGCGTACCTAAGAATATAGCACAAAACATTTATTTGTGCAATTTTTGTTGTGTTCTTCCCTCCTTCTATACACAGTACAAAGGGAAAGAACAGTTTAAATGCACCAATCTCCACACATGAAAATTTATATGCAGATCTAGAAGCAAAACCACAAACCTAGAATACAGGCTGGAGAGCCAAATTAGGAAATTACTGCAGATAAACCCTACAGCTGAGAAACTATATCCAAGAAACACTATGTGGCAAGCAATGCCTAAAATTTGCTTTGATTCTTCATAAATTTAATCCTATGCTCTGTTGAGAAGTGTGAAAGGAACTGCAGAAATTTCAGAGCAAGATCTTTCACAGCTAAAAACATTTTTTTAAGCCAAAATAACTTATTTACTTAAGATCTGAATTGTCTGTTAACAGACCAATTTTCATATGAAGTACTCTAACTGTAGACCATGCGTAAATGTTTCAGCAAAAATAGTAGTCGTAGCACATTTGGAAGGGAGTCCCATCTGAGACTGCAGGAGATGGTAAGCTTTGAGCCTGACTTCTGGAGCCGTCGTGACGGCCAATAAATCAGAAAAACATATTTTTCCAACTTGTAGATTAAACTGAATACCAATTTGGTGATAGCATGCTTTTGAGCAGACGTGTTTCCAAAGGCAAGAGAACTGTTTACACGAGCCTGATATTCTAATAGATGGACACACACAGATCATTAATTATGTCTGGCAGATGGAAACAGGCTGTGAGTGTCTGCAACACAACCCACAGGTCATCAAGCTGCCACGGTGTAGGTGTAACTTTGCTATCTTGAAATGAGGGGAGATGAACAGCAGGAAAGATGAGGCTGTGCCAGCTGCAGATGGCTCTTGGGTGCTCCTCCCCAGGCAGAGAAGTCCACCCAGAAGAGCCACACAGCAGGAAGTTCAACCAGTACTTCTGCCACTCAGACAGACTCCTTCCCACAGGATGCCATCAAAGGCAAAGGTGGAAACACGGTTTCCACCATAACGGCTATTAAGAATGGATGAACCAGGTGCAACCTTGGTCAGAAAAAAAGAAAGCACACACCTCCCACCATCAGCTGCCATAGGCTGGTATATACTATGGAAGGCCCCTCTCTTTCTCTGTATATATATTTTTAATCCTTTTCTCCATCACTGCCAAGTATTAGAGACAGCCGCCAAGGCATTACAGACCTGTAGTCTGATCTCACATGGAAGCTCTTAGGCTAGTCCAAATACACTTAGATATTTGTGTAGAAAAAGCTTAAGTTCTTGGAAACAGGCTTTCACATCAGGAGCGGTAGCTCACTGGCATCTTAAAAAGTAGGACCCAGCACTCAGTGCAGCTGAGAGAATGTAATGCTAATGTAAAGCAACTAAGCGAGGAGAAAGCTCCTGTTTTGTCATTATTGGTATTTAATACCAAGCTGGCTAAGTGAAGTTGTACAGCTCAATGGAAAAAGCAGATTTCCCCCCCTGCCCCTCCTTACTCCCTGCCTCCTTTCAGATGTCTTCCTCCTTACAGCAGAAGCAGCAGGTAAATTAAAACTGTTTGCTATCCCCCTCAGGACTAGTCAACCTGACAGCTTCTGGGAGAAGAGCTTAGCTCTCAACTTAGGAAAGGTCTTTTGAAACACTGATCTGAAAGCAAAGACTGTCCCCTGAAGAGGTGCCAATGTGGAAGCAGGTATTGATAAACACAGAGATTAGCTGCTGGTCTGTTCTGGCAGTCCAAATCAAACAAGTGGAAATAGGAGAGAATTACATATGCATTAAGATTAAATTCATATTTTAAAATACTATTAGCAAAAGATTGATAAGAGTTCAAATGCAATGCACCTCAAGTAATTGCTGCATTTCTTTGGGGCTTTTCTATTTTTTTTCAAGTAAACGTATTCCATAAGTGGAAAGATATTCACATATGGTTAAATTTTAATTTGGTTAGTTATATAAACTACATGCCACTATAAAAATTCTCACCAGTAGTTTCAATTCCATAATCACAAGCTGTTATTCACTTTCCATGATTACACGTTCTCAAAAGTTTCTCCTTTCACTTCAAATATGGGTTGAGCACCTAATAGACGCATTTAAATCAGACTGTAAAAGAACTTTGTGAACTTTCTCAGTATAAAATATACTAAAATTAAGCCTTTGTCGTCATACTTCATTGACCTGTCATTGGCTTCATTGTGCATCCAAAGGTAACATTGTTCAAAACTGAGGTAGTGAATAAGAACACCCACAAAAAAAACAAAGCAAATTATCTCTGTTTAGTATTTCTTACAATAGTCTACAAGTAAAACACACTATTTTTTATACAAATATAAAGCAAAGAAAATATTTTGAAATACAAAAAAACCCCTCATTAAAAACTATCTTAAAATGCCATGCAGCCATCACCCAAAATGCAGTCTTACTATAAAAATACAAACCATGCTCTTAGCATAAAAATAAAGATATTCATGAGATGTGGTTTTATTCCAAATTTTAAAGTAATTAAAATGAATTACATGCAAGTGTTGGACGGGGCTTAGACTATGACTCAGTTCTCATGTCACCTTCAATCACAGTGATGAATCTGCTCTTCAAGATGAAGCCTGAGAGCTATCAGTAAAACAATTTATTTCTGCTAGTTCTAATCAATCCCAAGCCAACCACTTCTGGGTTTTTGGTATGTAATATAAACTCAATGCACGTTTCTCCTAATTTGTGATTCATCTAATTCAAACAAAAAACACTTCAAATCTATAATTACAAAAATATAATTAATAAACAGAAATATTTTGTCCCTTTAGGCCCTTAGTCAATGAAATTATTTGTGAACGTAAACTTGAGAGCATGCTTCTATTTTCCTTGGTATCGACTCCCTAGAAGGTCCACCCAAAATTAAAGCAAACTTCATACAGCAGCCTTGTACATACACCAGCCTAAGGGCATGCTCCCAAGCAATCAAGCTGAACAAACATCAGGAGAAATAAAAGAGAGAAGGAATAAGAGACTAAAATTGCCACTTCTTAACAGAGATTATCGTATTTACTCAGTATTGCTTGCCACAAGAAGGTGTTTCCAAGGACTGGTTAATGTGTGCATGTAGTTTCTGAGAACACAAGCTAGGATAAAAATATTTATTTTTATTTCTTTTTTTTAAGCTGCAAAGGCACTCCAAATAATATACTTTCCTGATAGCCTCAACTTGTGGCAATCAGTGTAGCTTAAATCACTGGAAGTAATCTCCAAGGAGAGTGACAATGTACAGTCATCCCCGAAATAGCAAACAGAGGTCAGGGGGCAAAGACCTTACTAATGTTAAGTATGAGCATCTCAAAAAGAGCAGCTTCCAGTTCCATCCAATATGTGGCATGTTCACACATGACCTGTAACCCACTGCTGAATCCCAGGGCTGGTATTCTGATCTCACTAAATCGGGGAATTATTTGGGATTTGGCCAGCACTGTCCAAAGCAGAGCTGGATAGTAAATGCATACCTACCCTTCAGAGCAAGATTAGCCGAGAGAAATATTGTTTCTAAAAGACCAGGAAAAATAGGAGTATATGACAGCTGTGCTGTGAAAAAAACAGTACTTTTCAAGGAGCACAAAAAACAGACAGATTTACAATCTCTGACAAATGAAAACCCCTCCCCTACCCTAAACATACGGCAAAACCATTTTTCTTTGTGCTGGAGCACAATATTCAGACCCAAAGGGAGGATGTTAAAAAAGAAGCTGTTGCAAGAATAATTGTGCATCCACTGATTCATCACTTCTTAGGAAAGAAACCTAACTCACTAACTTGACGTTTCTGTATTTTAGTGGGATGGAGGACAACTCATCTCCATCAGTGTTACCCAAACACAGTTATTAATGGAGTCAAGACAGACAACCTTCATTGCAGGTGTCTGCCATCTTCCCTGCCCTCTGTCACAAAATTCACTCACTGAAACCCACTGACGTGGAGGCTTTGCCTGCTCCTCATCTTGCTGGCATCTGAGCTCCAGTTGCCTCTGTTCGCAGCTGTGTGATAATAAAACTGAAGCATTATGGGACAGGTACTCCTTCCCTTCTTCCCAGCTGCCACCAAGAAAGTGCTTCCAGCAGCACACCATCATCCCTCGCAGCTCATATGCAAGCTCTCATGGAGGTGCCTGGCTGTCCTCTCATATTTTAACTTGCTTGTGCATGAATTTAAAAGGCAATCAACAAATGCTAGCTCCGTTAGCTGCTTTGCCAACAAGTTGAGCACAGAAATTTAGTCAGAAGTCCAAAGATCTTTATCCTGCAACACTGAACCATCCATCACACCTGAGTACCAGCAGCTCAACACATCAGCAACAGCTCCTTGCAAGATGAATACGAGAATCACATTAATTTTCCCACCAAAACAGAGAATACTGGCCACATGATCCCCCTTTGTGCAATTAATCAGAAGGTGTTTTAAATCCAAATAAAACTATGGCAGAAATTCCCTTGTATCCTTCAAATCTCACCAGAAAAGAAAATTCAGATTTGCTGCAGGCAAAGGATGCAAATATCCCTGAAGAACCATAACAACTAAGCAAAGAAAAAGTTAGTTGAAAAGGCTAATGCCATCTGCACTCCTTTATACACTTGGACGAGATTAAAAGAATTGGAGGGTCATATTTACACTGGAGTTGCTTTTCTATTGTCTTTTCATCATCTTTCCTCACAAAAAAAAAATAACCTCATGATAGCAGGTTTGGGGTTTTATCTGTGTTTTTCAGCCTGTAATACAGTTATGGCAGTTCTTAGTCTATGAGACATCTAATCATTTGTTCCCCTTCTGAATTATGTGAGCAAGCAGACCTTGACAGAGATCTATTAACACCTACATGACTCATGGCACCAGTCAGAAAGCAGAGCAAAACCATTATTAAAAAGATAAAGGAGAGAAGCTGAGGGGACAGTTCCCCTAAAAAATATGATTTATCTAGGAGATGCTTTATTAACACAATATATAATGCGGCACGCCATAGTGAAAAACCATTTCCATGGTGGACAGGCCCACAGCAGTGAACAAAACAGGCAACAAAAAAAAGTAACTCTGGAACTTGGGGGAAATCAATTTATAATTTCTGGCCAGTATAAATCATGCTGCTCCACAACCACTGCTTTACCGCTGCTTTTTGTTTCTAACTAAAGACTGTGCTAGCACTTTTTTTTCAGATAAACCCATGAAGCATCCAGTAGAACAGAGAGAAACAAGTTTTTTCTATGCACGGGGATGTCTGGTGCTTTGAAATAGGGGCCTTTGCATCCCACGGGCGGGCTCTGGGAAAGGCAGCAGCCTGCTGCCCTCCTCACCTCGGCTTCTGACTGCAAACCCCAACAGCGCTGATAGCAGCAGGCCACTAGTTTTAATTACACAACTGGGATCATCTGTTCCCCAAAGAACTCTTTAATTGCTCTTTGCTTGACAACCCCATCTCTCTCACAGCAACCAGGTCTTGAGCACCTCACCACAACAACTCTGATGTCCCTGAAACATAAGCACACCATTTCTAGAGTCTTTTATATTCTGTGGGGTTTTTTCCAGCATCAAGTCTAGAAGTCTAGACATGTAAGTACTGAACAAGTCATCAGACACACCTCAAAAAACCCATTGGAACATGGAATATGCACACCTTCCCTGCAGAAGTCTGTGCTTTTTTAATACTATTCCACATTAGTATGACAAGAAGGGTCAGGGAAGCCACACAAGCACCAGCTCAAGCTGCACCCTGTGCTTCAGTCGCAGAGCACCCAGCGCTACCAGAGCCCCCCATTCATTTACCACCTCATGGTCTCCTGAATGAGGGACCTCTGACCCCCCTACCTGGTGTTTCCAGACACCAGCAGAAACAGAAAACAGCTCACCCGTTCCTGTCTACTCACAGGAAAATACAAGGGGCATGCTACATCTGAGAAAACACAGAAACATTTTAAATACTAATACTTTAGCCTTAGCATGCTCCCTATGAAAACCAGAAGTGCAGATGTCTCCACAGGGAAAGTATTTCAAAAGGGACCCCTCCTAGGCAGTGCCAGAAGTGGCAGCCACCCATCCTGCAGGTAACCCCGCATCAGGGAGGTGACAGGGTGGGCATCACCCAATGACACATCACCGCACTGCCAGCGACTCAGCACAGACTTGCACGGCAGGTCATGAAACTTGTCACCTCCCCAATGCTGCTGTCTCCTGCCGCGACCCTGAGCTCCTCCGAAGCCTGTGGAACATGGGTCACAACTGCTGAGCTAGTCCTCTGTCAGAGGTAGCACTGGTAAAGTGCTTAAGGGAAAATGAAGTGTTGATGAGGAAGAAAATAAATATTTGGCAAACACCACTTCAGCCGATATCAGGGTAGGTTTATAAACCCTGTGAAACTGACTTTTTTTGATTGGTTGGTTGTTTTTTTTTTTCCATTAAAACATACTCATGGAACAATTCATGAATATCATTCTTCCCTTTCCCTCTGCCCCCAGCTCTTTTCCACTGGCTCTGGAGGTAGTAAATTAAATACATGAAGAAAGTTTCCGCTGCTAAGTTTCAGCTTCTGATTTCATTTCAAATTTCATCATGCTCCAGCTATTTCAAACATCCCCAGCCAGTCCAGTGTTGTAACTGACACCCATCCATAATTGGAAAATTAAGTGCTTGAAATTAAGTACCTCTCACTTGGGTCAATGAAAATAAAAAGTCCAAACACAAAGTGTTTGGCATGTCCTTTCTCAGTTTGTGCTTCTATAGCTTCTTGCTTTCAATAAACGTTAGGGAGAGATGATGCTTTTTTGCGTCCTCTGCTCTAACATTAATTATTCTTAAACCATCTCTTACTATGAACCCACTGTGCTAGAAGTGCTTTCTTCTGTTATTTGAAGACTGTAAAGCTGTTTAGCTACTCTCTGGTCCACCCTGCTTTTCATTATGCTACTGGGGACACAAGGACAACCTAACAGTCTTAACTTTGATCTCCCTAACTAGAAGAGTTGTTAAGTCTCCTTCATAAAGGTGGCTGCACTCAAGCAGCAGGAGAATATTCCTGCTTGGAAAATCACTTATACTGCATTTTCAGGGGACACAGGGTTTCACAACCATATCAAGCACCTCAGTCACGTATGTGTCCTGGGACTATATAGAGCCTATATAGACAAGCACCCCTGTTCACCAAGTACCGGGTGGGAAGGGAAGTGTAGAGGCATCTTGCACCACTGCTGCAAGCAGAAAGCAGTGCAGGTTTACACAACCCTATTTTCACCAACCTACCACAAGAACATTAATGCATAAATACCGAGACCAAAAATACTAATGGATACAAAAGCCATGTAATCATTTTCCCACATTAAATCCATCTGTCCAACAGAATCCATCTGTCCAAGGAGCTTATTAAGGCTGGAATAAGTCTTTTATTAGTCAGGTTACTAGGTTCCAAGCCTTATCTCTGTCACCTTCAAGTCCTCCCAGTCACGTCAGCCATCCAGCATGCAGAGCTGGCTCCACACACAGCGAGGCTTTGCTGTGGCTCCTGCCACACCATGTCCCATGCACCTCCCAGCTCCATGCAGGAAAGCCATGGAAGCAGAGGGCCCCTTTTTCCTCCTCTTGCCCTGCTTAACTGTGTTTGGGCGTTTGACGATCAAAGGGAAAAACCGATGCTCTGAATGACTCTTCTCACCCGTAAAAAACAGGAAAGACCCCGCTGCAAGCTTCCCAACCTCATCAGATCCCAAGCTTTCAGCCACGGCACAATCCCACCTCTGTGCCCTGCCAGCTATGAAGGGAGTCGCTCAAACCCAAACCCGGGCTCAAAGAAGGCAATTAATGTCTTCATAAGCCTGCAAGGGCACAGTCCCAGCGGCCAGCCTTGTTTTGCCAAAGAGCGGCAAAGAAGGAGGCAAACAGTGCTTCATCAGTCTCCCCGGATGCTATTCAGGAGCTGGCAGGCGACGGGAGAGCCAAGAGACTGCTAAAGTTCATCTTTGTTTGCCGCTTGGCACCGCCAGGAGCAGCCGCCCAGAGAGGCTGGCACCAGGAACGTTTATAGGAGAAGGGTCTCCCAAAAATGGAAAGGAGGGGAGGAGCAGCTAAACAGAGACATATTCCCACCGTGGATGCCAGAAAAGAAAGGAAATGACCAGACAGATTTAAAAAATCCCAAACCCTTTCTCAAAGGCATTTAAGCCAAGTTACACCAGGGAAGTTAAAAAGGGCATAGATCAGTTGAATTAGGAAGGAGAACTGCAGCAAGGGCACCTGTCAGGTTGTTGTTTTGTTGTTGTTGCTGGTTTTGGTTTGGGTTTTTTTCGTTTGTTTGCAGGGTTGGGGGGGGGGTTGGTTTTCTGCTTGTTTAAATAAAGACACTCATCAACAATATAACTACTTAATTAATTAATCTTCCTAACATTCTTCCAGAAACATCTTCCTGTGTTTTAGAAGCTCTCTATAGAATAAAATTTAAAAAATAAAATAAATGTTTACCAGCTACAAATTACCAGCTGCTGTACTGCACCACACAAGAAATAGCAAGAGGAAGACTTAAGTGAAAACTCCCCAAAGCAGCAGCATATCTGCATTTACTGCTCCTGATCTCTGCTGCAGGTAGCCAAGGCACGCTTCAGAAACTCACTGCCACAGCAGCCAGGACACCAAGCAGAAGCCACCACTCTAATTTCTGTGCTTTAAAGACAAATTCCATCAACAACAACAACACAAGCTCTGTTGAAAAGAGAAGGATGGGATAATTGCTTTGATTTCAAGCACTGCACAAACAGGGATAGTGAAGATGAGACACAAATCCCCCATCCCCTGTGGCAGTGCCTCTAAGCCATTACCACCGGTGGACCATTAAGACAGTGGTGGAGCATTAAATCGACACAGATGGGGGCCTACAGGGAAGATCTGCATCACATAACCAAGCCCTGAACCCAGTCTATGTTTTCTGCAGTTCAGCAAGTGTTTGTGTGCATCTTTAAAACAAGATCTCTACATCAAGACAGTCCTGGAGTTACTTTTTTACCCCTGAATTGCCCATTCTCCTTCCCATCTGGTAACACTGGATGAAATGGACTGCATCCGGCGTAACCACACAAACTTTACTTGAGTGCACACGTACTGGGGAAAGAAAAGAGGGAAGAGCCCCCATCTCCCACTTCATCAGGGTTGGGGCTGGCAAGTTGGAAAAGCTTTCTGTGAAACTCCACCATAAACCAGGATACCCGTCTGAAGACCCATCGTGGTGTAACGCTGTACCTGACCCATTTCACCAGCCTTATTTTAGCACAGTGAGATGAGCTGAAAAGGAGCTGTTCATTTTCACACATATATGTAATCATTGCCTTCTCACCCTCCCAGTTAAGAGGAAGAAACACAAATTTCCATTCCAGCACATAAGTCACCTATTTGTCAGAAATCTAGACTGAAAAAAATCAGCAAGACACAGTCAAACCCTCATATGCTAGACCATATAGAAAACCAAAATGACTGAGGGCTCTACATTTTGTACCAGATCATACAATTTTCCTTCTCACATCTCCTGCCTCCCAAGAGGAAGTAAACAGGTAACAGGCAGTAAGATGTGATGAGGGAAATAACCATTAGAGTACAACCTATAAAAAAAAAAAATAATAAATAATTTGTTTCCATCATTTCCACAACATTCATCTACCTCAACATCTCAGGAACGAATGAGAGAATTACTGCTGCTATTTGTTTGTGATCCTTTTTTTAATGGGGTCCCTAACTGCTGAAATTAAATCTATTTAATAATGCACCTACAAAACCTACTGTTTCATGTATAAACAGCTCCTCATCTTCTAAGCAAGGGGAAGAACATTCCTCCAAATCACAACGTTGTTCTAGCTTTTTAGGCTGTTTAGTTCAAGTCAAACCCACCTTATGCTTTGGATGACATGCTCCTTTCTGCACTTGGTGCAGAAGCATTTTACACTTGCATGCGATACACCTTCAGGCCTCCCTCTGAAGTCATTCCCAAAATCAGCACACCTCCTTCACCCAAAATTTACATGCACAGAGAAACTTGACCAAGATGACAAAGTCCCAGTAACATTTATTCTGCACTGAAGAGAGAAAAGGGAGGAAAGAACAAGGAGGAAAGAACAAGGAAAGAATTTAAGCCAGACCTGTGAACAAGGACTTTCTATCCTAGACTAAGGGCTTGTCTACATGGGAAAGTCAGGGTGAAGGAAGCGACAGTGTGAATTTTCAGCACACCTCCTTTCAGTGGACTAAATGAACCTGCACAACAGGCGCTCTTAGTGCACATTCAGCATCCACAGGGGGAGTTAGTGCAGAGCAGCTAGCGTGCTGTAAATTCACACCCTAGCTTACTGCGCACTAACTTCCCCATGTAGACAAGCACTAAGCTGCTGAAGCCTTCATTTGCCTAAACGCATCCTTTGGGCTTTGAGTTTTTGGGGGTTTTTTTGTGGTTTTTTGTTTTGTTTTGTTTTTCCTCTCAGCCTATTAGTTCTGGAAAACTCCGGCCACCACTATATTGAAGGAAAAAAACAGGCTAAAAAGGACAAACACTTAATTCTTCTGGTAAAGCAAATTACAGTCGCACACAAAAGACCTTTAAGTGCCACACAGGCTGATTCAATTTGTCTTACCCAAGTCTAATCAAAGCCCCAAAACCCACATGGACCAAAGCCACTAGCACAAATGCACCGGTAAGATTTCACTGGACAACTGGTTTTCAGCTTCTCCCAGGTTCTGCCTGTAACACCTGAAAAAGCCCTGAGAGCAGTAGGAAAATGGATTCCACCCCCTCAGCATTCAAGTGAGACACAACCTCCCAGTGCTGAGAAAGGTCTATGCCATGGACACAGTTCAAAACTGTGGCTTTTCTATCTGTTCACTAATGAGGGTTTTTCCCCACACACTGGTTCACTAAAGGCAGATGTGTCTGTCTTGCCTTCTAAATGGCTACTTCTACCCCCGTCACGGAAGACTCTCCTTGTCCCTTCTCCACCGGAGCATGTTTTACATCAGAAAGATACCCAGTCAACTCGGAACTGGTACTGACACCCTGATGTCACTGTTTCAGAAGCTGCCTGTACTGAGCAGGAACATCCCTGCCTCAGACCCATTCTGCTTTAGTCCTCCTACCTGGTGATCCACACAAACTCTCTGCACCTTGTTCACAGTCCCACTGAGGGACACCCAGACAACCCCACAGCAGTGACAGATTAACCAGGCATCATCCTCCAGGAAAGCAAAGCTTTAGCAAGCCCCAGCTCCATCCTCTTGTCTGTCATTGTTTCCAACCACAGATTTGGCTAAAGCAATCAGACTTCAGACTCCTGAACCATTCCCAGCACTTGTTTACCCAAAAGACCATTACAAGGTTAATATTGCACTGGAAGGAATAAAGAGCCTCTCCTGAATCACAACTCTAACTTTATTCGAAGGTTACTTTGTGCACCTTACTTCCACCTTGACAGTGAGAAGAATATGCAAAAAAAAAAAAAAGGACAAGGTGTGAGTTTAAGGAGCTATGATTTGAAGATGCCTCCAGAGCTAAGTGACCTGTACTTAGAACAGAAAGTAACTGGTGCCCTCTCTGCCCTCCCACACCATCAATAATTCTACCATAGAATCACAGAAATGTCTGGTTTGCAAGGGACCTCTGGAGGCCATCCAGTCCAACTCCCCTACTGAGAGCAGGGACAGCCTCAACTAGAGCAGGGTGCTCAGAGCTCTGTCAGCCCCACCTTGAATGTCTCCAGAGATGGGGTCTCAACCACCTCCCTGGGCAACCTGTTCCAGTGCTCCACCACTCTCGTGGTAAAGAACTTCCTCCTTATTTCTGATCTAAATCCACTCTTTTCTAATTTAAGACCATTACCCCTCGTCCTTTCACTCCAGGCCTTTGTAAACAGGCCCTCTCCAGTGTTTCTGTCAGCTCCCTTCAGGTACTGGAAGGTGGCTATTTGGTCTCCCTGGAGCCTCCTCTTCTCCAGGCTGAACAATCCCAGATCCAATATGCAATATGCTGTCATGGTGTGGGTATACACTCATGAGCCTGTTTGGATGGGATTGCTCTGATCTCACATCTTTTGGCTATTTCAGATCAAATTAGCTGAGAAATAGTCTTCGGTTTTGCTTCGTTGAAAGCAATTCCTAATGTCTCTCTTTAGATGCTTATTGCAAAGACAGGTTGCTACATGGTTGGCACTGGTTTCAGTGCAGGGTATGCATTTCTAGAGAGAGACTGCAGAGATATTTCAAAGACTTTCCACTGCAGGAATGCAGACCCCAGTAAGTTAGCATGGAAAGTATCTAGCTGATGATGTGGCAAAGGGTAGCTAAGCTGAGTCAGTCTGGGAGTCAGTTTTGCAAACAAAGTTGAGATATGTTGGTGTAATTATTTCCTTCATGCTACGTGTTTAACACAAGTCCTCTACTTCTGCTATGACAATCAAATTCACCTTCCTAGGAAAGGAAACCCACAGGCCATGAGCCTCACAGAGGCCAGTGGACTCACAGGCCCCCTGCAGGTATCAAGCCTGCTGTATTATGCCTTTCCTGAAGCACAGGGAGGATGGGTGTTTTGCCTGACTAGGAGAAGCATCTCCCCACTAAGGTAGGAAAATTGCAATGCTGGAGTTCAATGTCCTCAAATACACTGGCTTCTAAAAATGAAAGAAGAAAAGAAAAAGGAAGAAAGACCAGTTTGAGGAGATAAAGATGTCTTACATGTTTTACAGTTTGACCTTAAGGTGTTGTTACCAGTGCATCTGAGGAAAGAACAGGTGCTTCTAGAAGGACCAGGGATTTTCTCTTCCCTTATCAGAAGGTTAAAATGCTCTTGCTCCACTGCCCTTTTTCCTCAGGTCCACTGGCTTATACAAGGAAGATCTGTGTTATCAGCCATGGAGACAGGGTAATCCTCAAGGAGGAGGCAGTAGGCTTGGTGGTAGTGCAATAGAAAAGATGCTGCTTGCTCTAGTGAGGAGGAGAGGGGCTGTGTTCCAGCTCTTTCTTCATGGTACAAGACAAGAACAGCCCATTAGCACAAAGCAGCATTCAGGCTCAGGTCTGCTATTCAGTCACCACCTCACTCCCTTTCTCTGCACCCAGGGGGGAACCTGCTTTGAAATGATGCAAATTCTTCTCAGCGTGACAGTGTCCAGGTGAGTGAAAAGAATGAGTAACAGGGAGGGTGCTGAGATCAGGGTGGAAGACTGCTGGTTAAGGGACAGTGACAGCAGCCTAGGTGATGAGGTGTGTTCATAGTAATGAAACTTAGCATGGTTTTATCTTGTTCCTGGGAATCCTCTCAGAGAAGCGTACTTGTTTTGGGGTTCTACCTCTCTCTCAGCTCTTTCTCCCAACCAAAGTCAGATTGGGAAATAAATAAATTTGAGAGGGAGGATGGGCTCCTTCCAGTGGTTCTGCAGCCTACTTAAACTGTAGATAGGTGGAGCTTTCCTAACAGTGGTACTACTGGAAAAACAGCTCCCACTTCTAGAACTGTGCTGGCTCCTTCAGGATTGTCAGGAAGAAAAAGTAGTGAATACTTACTTTAGTCAAGAAAGTGGATAGTGCTCTCCTTGAGCAGCCCAGGGGAAAGATCGAGCGTACCAAAACCCCAGCATTCTTGCATAGTCACTTTTCTGAGTAGGGCTGCATTTTGAGGACATAGAGCTCTGCCTGGCGTGGGAGGAACTAAGCTTCATGCTGCTGCCTCAGCTTTCGTGCCATCCGCTTGTGCCAAGCAGGTTTTTTTCCTCTTCTTGTGTGTTTGTTTTTTTTTTTTCCCCAGAGTACTCCGTGAGATGTTAGTGACTCTTTAATTACATTGGGAGCTCCATGAGCTATTTTGATGTGTTGTCTCTGGCTTTGGCACATACTCTGGGCTGATGACACATGGTCACTGGTCTTGGTCTCTGTCTTACTCTGTCACCACTGAATTTCAAATGTTGCCCTTGGATTTGACATTTTGGGGACTGGCCAAACTTTAAAAATCCTTTACTGCCTTTAGATACTGGTGCAGGTAATAAAAGGAATTTATCAGCCTGCACTTCCCTGTGCCTGTGCCTTTGGGGATGTGCAAGGTAAATTCATACCCAGTTCTCATGAGATCTGCTCGCCTCTCTTTTTCTCAAAATACCGTGTAGCAAAACTTTATTTTCTTGGGGATTTTTTTTTCCCCACAAATTGTACTGCAAGTGTTTACCGAGCAAAACAATTCACAACAGTGGCTCAATGAGTATATTGGAGGCTTCAGTCAAAGAGACAAGAGCAGAGCAACAGGAAGAGGGGACAATGAACATCCCAGGAGGATGAGGTCTGAGCTGAGCATATATATATATTTATATCTGAGTAACAGATACAGGTGAGCTAGCAGCATGACTCTTGTATGTGTGGGAGCTGAGGAGGAGCCGACTCCTGAGCCAAGACGTGACATTGCATGGAAGGAGAAAGAAGAGCTTGGTGTGGGAAAAGAGCAAGAGAAGATGTCAGGAAAGTCATCTGAGACACATGCAGGAAAGATTTAAAAGCAGGGGGTGGGTGATTTTGAACAGTGCACGTTGTTACGGAGTAGGGGTTGTTGGAACAGCTCAAGCTGCAGAGCAGCATCTTATTTCTGATACAGAAAGACTAAGCAGACCCATGCAGACATATGTGAGGGAACCTGGAGAGCCAAGTTGCAAGGGAAGAATAGACATTTCATTCACACAGCCATGAGATGCAAAAGGTTTGGAACAACTGACTTCAGTGGCTGAGCAGGGGTGAGTTTTGTCCTGCTGTATTTCAAGTACCTTTCGGTGAGAACCGATCCAATGCAGTTCTCCATTGGGCCATTCATACCAGGGCTGTCAGCAGTGCTCCCAGTCTCTCAGGAGTGCAACCATTTGGCCGGTCCAGAGGGATTTGGGATTTCTCAGACCAGCACACACATAGGTGTGGCAGCCAGCCACTAGCCAGTTATTTTCTTTTACCTCTCTTTGCTAAATTGGTGTGATCAAAACATACCCAGGACCTAGGAGTCTAAATAATGGTCTTGTGCTCCCCGTGTGGAGCTCGGTAATATTTACTGAGCCCGACGGCTTCATTCTCCTCCGTGCTGACTTCATTAATGGCTGGCTGCAGGGAGGGAGGGCAGGGATGAAGGATAGCTGAGAGGGGTCCGGGCGACACAGCTAACGGATGGCCTTATTAGAGACACTTTCCTGGGGCCTAAGTGGAGCTTTTTTGTCTGAGTCGGCAAGAAGTGGGTCATTTTGCTGGGCTGTCAGGCCCCAGCTCTGGCTGGAGAGAGGAGGCTGTGACTGCAGCAGCCTGCTGGCTTGTTGCTGCTGTATTTGGCTGGAGGATGAGGTGGTGCAGGGCTGAGAGAGAAGGGAGAGACAGTCTGTCAGTAATAGCCCTCAGGGATCCCTTCCTGGAAAAAAAAGCAGGTCCAAATTGCTGTCTTATCCTACCTTGCCAGTGAGCAAAATTTGGAGGTCACACAGAGAGGTAACATAGCTGATTCCCATCCCCTCTGAGACACTCCCCTCTACCTGGCTTTCATTGCCAACCCTCTCTGTGCTGTCTGCTTGTCTCTGAAGGGGCAGCAATGCCTAAGGAGGTACTGGTTCAACCTGCTATCCATCTCATCTGTCACTTTTAGAGAGCCTAGTGGCAACTAGGTCTCATTGGTCCCGCATTGTGCCTGATCCAGAGATCCAAGCCTGCTGCCACCATCCACAGGTAATCCTGGCTCTCTGTCTTAAGCTTTCATTGCTCATGATTCTGCAGACACCTACTTCTCTCCATTGCATTGGCCTAACCGGGGGAATATCATGTATTCAGAGTTCCCTGCCCATCCTCCTTGTGGTGATAGATCATATGAAAAAGAAAAAAAAGAGCAGTATTGGGAGCAGACATGCCAGAATATGTCCCAGAGGACTGCTCTGAGGGGATCTCCAGCCCAGAAGGAAGCCAAATCTCCTAAGAATCCACAATAAGATTTACATTTTTTTTCAGCGCTTTCTCCAATGCAGCCAGTGATGCTTGTGATGCTCACCAATCCTAGGAACCCAGATTGGTTGCCAAAGGGCAATACTGGGTTTAACCAGTTAGTGCTGGGAGGAGCTGGTTAAAACAGAGTAAATGCTATGTCAGTCCTGCTTTTAAGGAGCTGAGAAATGTCAGGGAAGATTTGGGGACTACTTTTTTGTTCATAGTCGGAAAGGGCCTGCTGCTGCTGCCTTCCCACATCAGCTGACATTGTGCGAGGGGTGGCTGAACAGGGGGTTATAAGTGGAGTAAAAAATTCCATGCATATCATTTCTGTTTTGTGAAGCAGCAGTTCTCTCAGGTACATCTGACTCAATGCACTGGCTGCTATAAGACACATTTGAGGGAAAATGGTGATTCAGGTAAAATGCTAACCTGAAAGACAGGAGTAAAGAGGAAAATTTGTTACAAACAGAGGAGTCATGGGCTTCTGTTTCTTTTCTATCATGCTGGGGGTGAAGAGAAAGGACCAGTGCCTGACCTTCCCTGCTCTCCATCTCTCCAATAGCTTTGTTTTTTGAGATCATCTTCTGCACAGGCTAAACTGTGCTAATCCTCAGAGTAAACTCTGCAGCTTGTGAATCAAGAGGGAATGCAGAAGGCCAGTTTAATATAGATTTATTTCTCTTATCCCCTTTTTGTACTCCCAGGAAGTGTATCAAGTTCTGTGCACACACTGTTTGGGGAGGTGTATGGGCAGAACTACACTCCAGAAATTCAGCTGCGGTAGTGACGGAGCCACTGGCACTGCTCAATCATCAGTCCAACTTCTGTGTGATTTGCTGCACACAGGAACATCAGAGTTGCCAGTCTGCGTTAGAGAGATGTAATATCCAATCTCCAGGAATTGCCAAATAATTCAGAAAGGTGCAAGAAAGCCTGTACTACACCATGACGGAATTACCCGTTCACAGGAGACATTTTCTTTCTGACTGAATGAGGTTAATGACCATCTTATGCCTGCCAGCATGAGGGTTTATAGTCCTTTATCAAATGTAGCTGATGACTCTGTTGTTGCTATAAATACTTTGCTCAATGTTTTTTTCCTTTTTTTTTTTTTTTAAACACAACAGTAAGTTCCAAAAGTTCATTTTACATAATTTGTAAAAAGAATCGTCTTTGGGCAAAAAGAATTTGTGAGCACTTTTGTCATTAGATCTACAGTATGTCCATAAATAGGTTACAACTGGGAAGGATGGTTATTGTTTAAAAAACAAGAAAATCCATTATGAATGATCAATTACTTGATCCTCCAAACAATCAGCATCCTATTGCTGATTGCCATATCCTTGTGGCAGTAATGAATTAATGATTACCTTTAGATTAGGTCTTTACTGTGTGCAAGATGCACTGAGAGCATGGCTAAATTGGGTTGGATGTAGTAAGGATTGCTGAGTCTGTAGTCAAGCCTCCTTGGGCTGCGATCTTGTCAGAGCTCATAAGCCGAGCCAAAGCATTTGATTAGGCGGCTGGGTCTTTGGGGAGGATGTTGGGGAAGAGGAAAGAGCTTAGGCTTTTTAATAGCAAAGCCTCCAACTGACCTATACCTGCAGCTGGATGCTCAGGGCAGTCAGGACCTGTGCCCAAACCTGGCAGGTGAGCAGCTGCCCGGATGGTCAGCCTGCTGCACAGAGGGGTAGCTAAGAAGTCTGTCCCTGCCTGTCGCAGGGCAGTCACTCAGTGCCAAACTGTGGCCTAGAGCTCCTCAAAACCAAATAAAATGCCTGCCCCTGAATGCAGTGTGGTGCCAAATGCAGCATCTTGGGGACCAGAGCAATTGAATGGGATTTGTCCGAATCCTGCAGGGCAAGGCTTGAATCCCAAAGAGACAAATCGGTGGCTTCCGTTCCCAAGCCAGTGGGGCTTCTCTGGGTGGCTCCACATCCAGGCACTTATGGGATCTGTCCCTTTTTAGCTTTTGACACTGACACGGTCGCTCTTCCTGGCATTAGGGCCTCAGTTAGTCCCTTCTATTTCTAATGTTCTGAATTTGCACGGTGAGAGCTGGGATTAAGGACAGCCAGTCTACACAGCTCCTATTAATAAATAAGGAAGATTAGGAGCTTTGTCAGTAAGATAGTGCTTCCTCCTTCTTTTAATTATTCAAAAACACCTCATGTTTAACCCTCCGCCCCCTGAATGAAGTAAATAAAAAGATGTGAGATTATTAAAGATAAAGTTTAAATTAACTTTCTATAGCGTGGGTCAGGTAAAAAAAAAAAAACAACAAAAATCAGTCTCCTGTAATTGGCTGATGCTGGTGCTGGCTTCTGCAGGGGTTTGAAAGAATATCCTCTGCTCCCTTTTTTTGCATAAATACATTTTTATATTAGGTTGGGAATATTTCTTTATCTGTTTGGGGTCTGCTGTTACCTACTTGCAGAGCACAAGCAGCAGCAGGGCAAATCTCTTTCCTACCAGCAGGCCACAGTTCATGTCTAGTGGGACTATGTTTGGAATTAAACAAGGATTGAAATTTTGTGTCCTGCTTTTCCTCACTGTTAGTGCCAGAAAGAAGGATGTCTAATGGACTTTTTGAGGTGATCTTTGTGTTGAGATTTTTTGTCTTGCTGGCAATTGTACTGAGACCTTCTAACTCATTTCATAGTTGGTCATCTAAGAGGCATTAGTACCCAGTAACTAGCTACCGAGGATGCATTCAAGCTGCAGCGACCTCAAGGTAAAAAGTACTTCATCCCATTCCTATGCAGTTAAATTCCCTTGGGATGTATATCTCAAAGTGTGTCTACAACAGTTTCCAGATGTTTCATATCTGCTCATGCTCTATAAAGAATGATGACTAAATTGCAGTTTAGTGACCTTAGAGATATAAAAAAGGGGAGGGGGAGAGGTGGCTGGCTGGCAGAGAGCTTTACAGTAATGGGATCTTTGCCAGTATCATTCATGCTTGAGTCAAGGACTTTCATTTTCCAAAAAAGAACTGGAGATTGATGCAGATTCTGCAGCCTGCCCTCAAAACAGACATGTCCTCCCCACAGCTGTGGTTGTGTGTAGGTGTTCTGGGGTCACCTCTCCTTCTAGTGTTAATGAATATAGCAGAGATGGGGCTGCTTAGTCTCAAACATCCAGAAGGAAAAGGTGGCAGCTATTAACTCCAATATGGTCTACTTACCTCCCACCTTTCTGGCCAAGATGCGCTCTGCAAAGCCACCTGGTGCGTGTCCTGGTGCAGGCTGGATTCAGTGCAGTATCCATCTATTACAAGCTTCAGGGCTGATGCCTGAACAACTACTTTGTGTTAATTGTTCTAGAATTATTGTAGTATTTCCTCCCACTGGGCCTTCAGACTCAGCCTCATTTCTAACAGTGAGCTACACAGGGGTAAGGCAGGAGCTCTCAGATCACCATTAATTAGCTTGGAGCTTTTATCATCTTCTTTTGCTGGCTGCTCTTGCCCTGTGTGCAGCATTTTGGGATATCAGAGAAGATGCTTCCCAGCTCCCTGAGCTGTTCTCAGGAGCCCATGTAACGTCTGGGCTGTTTGTTTTTTTCTTGTGACCTAGGATCAATAGGTTGTGCTGTTTCCAAGCGAACTGCTGCTAAATGGCTCTCTGACTACATCTCTCATTTTTATTCCTAAGCAGGCCTGCAAATTTCTGGGCATGTAAAGGCACATTCACTTTGAGGAAAGCCTGCTGTACATTGCCTGTTTCGGAGCAATTTTCATCTAGGAGATTAGCAGAGCAGCACAGGGACATCTTAATGTACATTTGCAAACTCACAGTTGGTTTTCCAGGGCATCTATTCTAGTTTCCAGGTTTAGAAGGTGATTTCAGCAAATATTCTCTACTGTTCACTTAACATTGACTATTTCTGTAAATGTTCTGGCCAGTGAACTTATTCAGTAAAATACTCCCAAAAAGGGACATGGCTAGAGTGAGCTAAATACATAATTTAAAAGATTATTTACTAGTTTCCTTGCCTAGCGTCTTATACTGTGTTATGTGTCATTCTTATCCTTGTAATGGATTATCTTGGTCTCCATAAAACACACAATGGGGATGTATTTTTGCCGTTGAAAAAGCCTCCAGTGGCAGAAAGGACGAGCTCTAGATGAGCAATGTACTTTCATCTCCATATTTCCTCAGCCTGTACAAACTCTTCCTGACGCTTTCCTCCCTGGAGCTGTGAAAGTTCAGGATGCTGAGATCTGCTCTCTATTTTGCAGTGTCAGGAGCCATCTTCCATGGAGGTCTGTGTCCCAGGTATTTTTTTGGCAGTGCGTCTCTTTGCTGCTGGCCTATGGAGCACTAGCACCAGGCTGTGAATTAAATGTCCTCTGTCCACAGATCAGGCCCCTTCCAGAGACCCTGCTGGGATCCCCTTTGGGAAAGGTTGGAGTTGAAATTCAGCCGGCTAGTGTCTCCTGCCAGGGCCAGACGCAAGTAGCTGGTTAAGCTTAACGTTAAAGACTTGAGGTGCGGGGGCCCAAATGAGTTTAGGATGATTTCTGTTAGCCTTGATTTTTATTATATGGCCACCGAAGAACTCCTCCTTCACCATAAACCCCCCTTGTTCTCAAGGGGTTAATCAAGCTGAAGCAAGGAGGGAATTCCCTTCAAGTAGGAAAATTATAACATTTTATAGGCTTTTTTCCTGCATTTTGAGAACACAGTCAGTAGGTGGATAACAGCTATAAGAGTAATATGGAAACCTGCTTTTGGAATAACTTGAGAGTGTAACAAAGAAAAGGTGCTTGGAATGCTTTTTCACTTTCACAGGAGTGTGATGTTGATAGGACTGCTTGCTGTGAGCTTTCATTCTGTCCAGGATGAAACTATTAAGAGAAGCCACACACACACACAAACCCCTTTGCTCTGAAAGCTCCTGCGCTCTCTGTGTGTGCTGCTGCTGTCTGAAGGTATCATTTGTGTTTTGCTCTATTTCAAACACATCTCCTTTTTGCTCTCTTGCTCTGTCTTTGGAAAATGTTAGCGTGCTAAGCTGAGCAGGCCGATGGTGCCAGATATCCTTTGTACATATCCACACAGAGACTCAAAAATAAACATCCCTGCTGTGACCTGGAAGCTTTCTCTTCATAATAGCATGTGGGCACACACACAGAGCGAGTGGCAAGAAGAGTCCTCAGGATGCTCTCCATATCTTTTGTTTGATGAGTGGGTTTGCGTACAGTAAATTAAATCGTATGCTTGGGGAGTGTCTCTTTTTATGTAAGAGAGTCATCTTGTAAGTGGGGCAGGTCAAAGAATCTCATGTCCTGCACTAAGCAGCTTTGACCCATGTAATGCATATCAAACTATCACTCTTAATTTGATAAACTAAACACTAGATTGAAAATCCTGCCTTGCTTTTTCTCCTCCTCTTTCTAAATATATCCATGTATCTCTGTCTCTTGACTGCAAACTTGCATCTACCTCACTCCATAGATTAATCATAAATATGGATATAGATGACAGAAGGTTAAGGGCATGGTGGGAAGGCTAAGCAACTCTGCTTCATTTATCATTGCTACAGTGCATGTTTGGGAGGGGTGCCTCACCTGTCCCAGCTTCTTTGACACTTTTCAAACAGTGTCAAGAGCAAAGGTATTAGAACAAATGGGTCACGAATGGACTAATTTTAACCTTCCCTTACTGTGTGTGGTTAGCTCTGTCTGAGCAAATGACTCTCAGACCCTCTGTGCTTTCTTGAGTAGAAAAAAAAAAACCTCTGGTATTTTTTAGTCCGTTTGAGCAGATTTGCACAGAGGCATAGCGTACCAGACCCTTTGATTACTGTGTATTGCCAGGATGAACAAGGGCTTTTGAAGTGGCTGACCAGTTGCTGGTAAATATTTGTAGACAATCATCCAGATCAGGGTAAAAGTTTTGAAAAAAAATTAAAGATGCAAGGTCATGTTCTGGGAATTAAAGAACTTCTATCTTTTGAGTTGGGCAAGCTGGAAGAAATATGAATTAGAAGTAGTAAAAAAACCACCAGTAGTTCTGAAAGCATCAAATTGAAGATGAACAAAAAAGCCTTTCTGCGTCATTCTGAGCCACGTGGACAGGCATGTTCTGTGCTAGATGCTGGTGGTCATTGCACAGCCATACCCAGGCACAGTGCAGGCTCCACTGACATGCAGCCTACAGTGTGGGGCAACACACTTTAAGG
The DNA here is from genome assembly GCA_027560015.1 of Chloroceryle amazona. Classification (NCBI taxonomy): domain Eukaryota; kingdom Metazoa; phylum Chordata; class Aves; order Coraciiformes; family Cerylidae; genus Chloroceryle; species Chloroceryle amazona. The sequence continues at coordinate 99,310 of JANHFX010002395.1, forward strand.
AAGATAAAAATGAGCAAGAGAGAGCTCAGAGGGGAGCCACAGGCTTTCCAAGAGACAGAACCACCAGGACCTGCACAGGAAGGTTAAAAGAAATAGAGTCATAAAATTTCCTTACTCTAAATGGGGAAGACAAAGAGAAACATAAGAGTCTTTTTTCCTATAAATTGTTATTCTAAAGGTGGTATTGCTCTGGTGTGCTGCACATCCCCAAGACTAGAAGTAATAGGTTAAATACTAAGAAGACATTCTGACTCTGCGACTAGCAAAGTAACGGAAGGGATTAGCTAAGGTGGGAGGATGTGGAGTTTCTTTCATCGGAGCTTCTTCAAGCCGTGTAGGCAGATACTCTCCAGGAACAGCGTTGAAGGTATATTTGATCCTGTGTCGGTGTAGTGGGCTAGACCAAATGATGTTCTTGAGGTCCCTTCTGGTTCCACCTTCCTGCGATTTCTGTGATTTGACACGGTCAAACCAATCAGACTTCCATATAAACTGGATGTCTTTTTTTCACCCTGCTAAAATTACTCAAGCCTGAAACAGATGAGATAACAGGAAAGGAGAGAATTTCATGTAAGCAAACTTCTCCAAATCCTTGGGTTTGTTTCTTTACTCAGCCTCTTTTAGGAGATTATTAAGGAACAGACTTGTCATTGGATATGAGATAAAGCTGTAGCATAAATAAAGTAATAAGAAAAACAAAATTTACTGAATAAACAGAGAGGGAATATATAGCTGATTCTCAGCTTGAAAAGATGCCTCAGCTTGAAAAGATGCCTCAGCTCAGTGGATGTGTCACTGAGCAGTATTATGTCTAGTGTTTAATATGGATTAATAACCTAAAAAAGGGAATAATACTTAGAAGGAAAAATGTGTAGATAATACAGCAACGTTTAGGTTACCCAAGCCTAGAAGACTCTGAGGGGGTCTGGCAGTGAGGTAGTTTACAAGCGTTGTAAGAGTAAATGAAATGCAGTATGGCAACCGAAGGTGATGCACTCAGGAAACAACACATTAGAATTAGTCATGCTCTTTTCTGGGTTCTAAAATAATTGTAACCACTCAAAAGAAAAGAATGAGAAGGGGAAAAAAAATAAAAAAGGCATGGCTGTGAGAAACTCGGTGAAAACATTTGTTCAGTCTGTAGTGATGGTGAAATAAAAGCATGCAAGATGAGAGAGTGCATTAAGAAAGGGGTAGAGAATAATAGATAAAATAATACAGTACCATTATATAAATTGATGGTACGTGCTCTCCTTGTACACTCTATTCAGTTTGCTCGCCCTATCTCACAAAAGGAAATAACAGAAATAGAAGAATGACCAGAGAAAAGGAACAAAAATGACTGGAGCCTTTTAATAGTTTCTTCATAAAGAATGATTAAAAAGAGCAACACTGTTTTCTTGAGAAAAGACAAATAAGCAGCATTGTGGCAAAGGTATAGAAACAGTCACCAGAAAAAAAGTTCACTCAGCCATTCCTGTTTACTTTTCATTTTATTAGAAGAACAATAGAGGAAGCAATTACATGAAAAAAATAAACAAACCACTTTAAACCCGTGAAGAGAAAATACTCTTTTACAAAATGCCTAATTAACATACGGAACTTGCTGCCACCAGATACCTCTGAAATCATAAACTTAGTAAGAGCTCAATAAGATTCAAAACAGACTCCTATTTGGATACTGGCAAGATTCACAGATAAAACGAGGCGGCTATGAAGATATGAAATGGTGGAGGAAGTATTATGTGAGGGTGCAAGGGGTCTTGAATCTTCCCATACCAGGGTAACAAAAAAAATCACCAAGTGGCTTGAGAGGAGGTGGCAATCTTCCTTTGCAACACATTGTTCCATATGTGTCCTGTATGGGGTATTCCAGTGGCTTTTCCCAGGACAAGCCTTTTGCAGAGATGGGGTGTGGAAGTGAGTTTTTAGTGTGGTAATAGCTGTCTTTTGAATGATGGTATTTGAAGAGTTCGGCAATAAGGAAGCTGGCTTCCAGTTGTGGTTCTGCCACTTAACTTATCTTTGGGTGGTTTACCCTCTCCTCTGCTTAAGTTTTCCTATCTGAACATAAGGTAGATGCATTGACACAGCCCTGTGGGTTAGGAGATTTTTGAGGCTTAATCAATTCCTGCCTGTGAATCACTTGAATGTGCAGAGATGAAGTGTGGTATCAGTAGATACCTGCTCAGTTAAAGAGCCCTGTCAGGATGACAGGCTCCAGTGTCACAATGTTCTTGTGCTATTTTAGATGGGACTGGCTCTTGAAAGAGGCAGTTATGTCTCCACTCTGGCACGTATTCCTCTTCCATGCTACCCTGTGGTCATATGGCCATACTTGTAGTGCTCAGGACCCTGCTCATGGGTCAGGATCCCCTTTGCAAAACTTTATAAAAGCACAGATTAAAAATGTGATGTCTTCCCCTGCCTGCTCTCTTTTTGCTAGATGTGTGATGTCTTCCCATTTCCTATGTGCCAATACCCTTCCTTCCCCAAATCAATGTTGATAACCACTTACACCAACCATGCTCAAACCATATCCTGCACCTGCAGCACCTTTCCTGTCTTAATTCTAGGGCACTTCCTTGGTATGCATGTTGGAAGATGAACACTATCTTCTGTCATCTGTCAAGTACTGAGTCAAATCCAGCTCCCGCCTTGTAATTCATGATTTGGGAATAGACTAGGAAATATTTGTCTTATTTTTTAGGAGAAGCAAACACATATGTTTGGTTTGTTGTTTTGTTGTGGTGGTTTGTTTTGTTTTGTTTCGTTTTGTTTTTTTTCTCATATGAAGCTTGCACGGAATACACTCCTTTAGCAGACTAAAGAGAGGAATGCATCAACTGCATGCCTAAAATCTAGGCAATTCCACCCCACCTAGACATCAGCTGTGCAATATGCTGTGCCACGAGACATAAATATATACATCCCTTTGTTTTTCACTGCAGCTGTGATTTCTCTACATGATGACACACATGTTTCTGTGAGGGCGTGTTCCCTTCATTCCCCGATGACCCATCTGGCAGGGTTTGTGGCTGCTACGGAGCACTCATTTACAAATCCCATCAGGCAAGCCTGGCCTAAAAAACACTTTAAGTATTTGGATAAATGGTTGTGGTTGAAATCTGCCCCAAGTGATAAAGGAATGTTTAGTCATCTCCTTACTAGGAAATAATCCTTGCTAGCATGTGGTTGGTACTTTATATTTCCTAAGTGCTTTACAAATATCAATTAATCCTCAGGTACCAGCACACCTTCTGCTTGGTTGTTTGCACCAGGAGTTGAACATCATCAACTCTCTGAGCACAGAAGCAAGAGCCTTTACTGTCAGAGCTGGCTCTGCTAGCCTGCCTTCTAGGGCATTTTTAGGCTCTCTGTCTTCCCCACTTCATGACCAAGGAGGGCAGATTGATGCATTATTAGTTTGTGATGCGCTTTTAATACCTACCAAAAACTGAACCAGCTGTAAACGTCCCAGTTTCCAGGTAGAGAAACAGAGGGAGCTTTTGTATCAGGATGGGACTTAGAGGTGCTTTCATTCCCAGATTTGTTCTCAGTTCAGCAGGACCACCTGCCTTATACCTAGCAAGTAACAGCTTCAATCACCAAGCAGGACATAAAGAAAGCAAAGTATGAGAAGGGAAGGAGAGAGATGCCTCTCCTCTTGCAGTGGCAGGGGACTGCCAGGGTCCAGGAAGATACTTCTCTTCCTACCCATCTAAAACCAGTGCCCCTCCTCTAGATAGGGTCCAACCAGCAGAGAGCAAATTATGATTTACATTTTTTTTCCAAAATCAATTAGACTCTTTCAGTGATAGAAGCAATTTGTGTGACTTTTAATCTTTTGCCAGCTCAGCCTGATCAGCACTTTTTGAGGAATGTGGAGCCAATGTCTCTGCTAATCCAGGTAAATCAACCATATCTGGAGACAGACAGACAGAGAAGGAAGGAAGGGAAGCTATTAAAACCAAAGAAGGCCCATCTCAGGACTAAAAGGCATCAGTGAGGTACCTGATTTATAGGAGGAGAGTTGCCTTTCAGTCATTTTTAATGGAATATTATTAAAGGAAAATCAGGAGCTGTGAAACCTTTTGTGTCTCATCTCCTAATGTATTTATTTCTGCAGCAGGGAACCCTGTTAACCCCACCAGGTAATGTATTCCTCAGCTGGCACGGGTGGCAAGGTTGTCCCCTAGAAATTTTATTATGGAACAAACTCAGTTAAATATTTGCACATGAAAAGACTATCTCAAGGTTTCAGGGGTCTGAAATTTGTTTCCAAGGAAAACTGCCTAGTAGAGCTGCTGAGTCTTTCTGCATATGGGTATCAAATACCATCATTTTCCCGTCTCTCTGGCTTTTTTTTCCTTTGTGAGTTTAGATAGATAGGCGACTAGATAGATGCTTGCCTGAGGCAATGTCAGCCTCTGGGCAAAGTTTGGGTCACACTTCTGAATTGCTTTCCCATAATTTTTCAAGTGGGCTGATAGTTGAGATTGTTGTCATTGTACAGAAGGAAAGTTCCAAGTAGCAAATGACACACAAGCCTCAATCCTACAAACACTTAAGCACCTATTTAATTTTCTGTGCTGTGAATAGTCTCCCAGCAGTTGCTGACAATTCCCACAGATGACTTTATTGAAATGACAACCCCAACTTTGACTGATGTGAAAGACTTGGCTTTCTCGTGATACCAAAGAAGACTGGGTGAGAGTGAAGATTGTCATACTGGATATGTCCTTTGCTTTCTTCATTCCTACTGTCAGTACTTTCTTATCTCCTCCTCCGTAATGCTTCCTAATGCTTGTTAACATCCTTAAAAAGTTTCAAGAAACACTTTTTCATTGGATTTCTAATTGGATGGTACTGCTTGCATGAGAGGATGTTCCTAGAGGTACCCTCCATTTTGGCTAACATGATGGTCAAGGGAGCATGCATAGAACAGAAGCATTTAGCTATTGTTGCATGAAATAATGGGCCATGGGCCTTCAAAGCCTCTGTGAATATAGATTGGCAAGTTGCATGTATGCATCTTTACACTATCCTGTAAGGCATTTCCATCAAAAGGAACCATCCCCTAGAGTCATCGGTTTCAGCCAGAACAGGGGCACAGTGGGAAGTGTGTTTACATTCAGATGTGACCACTTCAAAAAAAAAAGGAGAACCAGTAAAACCACAGTATTAATTCTAAAGGATCAAATAAGAGAAATCCCAGTGCTTTCCTTTTATTCTGCTAGGTCTTCTAAGCAGGTCTCGTTTGAGCAGCACTGAAAGTAGCTATAACCAAGTTAGGCAGTAGCTTGATTAGGAAGGTGTAAGTCGCCTTGCCTTCTTCCAGGGCCTCCCACGGCATGCCTGCTGAATGAGAATGGATACGGCTTAGTGATGTGTGTCATCGTTTGTGTGTGGGCACAGTAAGAGAAACCCTGCCCTTACGCTTCTTGGGGAGTTTTTGTGCAGTGAAGCTGCAGATGACAACACGAGGTAAAAGCTGGTGGAGAGCTCAAGCCAAATAAACAGGCTATGGTCTCAGTATCACTGGCATAAAGCTGACATGAAAATAGTTCTTGTAGCTTCTGAGTTTACCACTGGTGTGTCACGGCCATCCTCTGGTCTTTTGCTGGAGGGTCCACACATGCTAACACAGGCATGGGGTTTGCAGCAGTGGAAGAGAGCAGTTTCTTGTGATACCTTGGTAATACCTCATTCTGTTTTAGGATTAATTTTTTGGTGCAACCATAATAGATTTAATCCATTTAAATTCTCCTCAGGTTTTTCATAGGTGCCTGTGTAAGCTGAAATTGTGAGGCTCTAGGAGCATATGGTGAGCACTAAAAAGAGCTGCCCTGCCAAGGGTATATTTCATCAAATGGTGATGCAGAAGTCTTAGCTGATAGTTGGGGTTTGGTGCAGTCATTTAAGGGTCCCAGCTACATGGGCCACCAGAGCTCTCAGATATTCTGATATTCTGTTTCTGGGTGGGACTTTGTATCTTTGCTGGGCAACAAAACTCTGACCTAGCAAATTTGATGGAAGTTTTCCCAGTGGGCTTTGAAGAGATGGTCTCACAGAAGGGGCTACATTCAAACCAGCTGGAAAAGTGGGCATTTTTCCCCAAATGGCAAAATGATGATCTTGCAAAAGTTTTCATTAGCGAATTTCAAATCGTCAAAGGGTTCTCCATTTTTTAGCCAGAAGATAGTTCTCCATGCGAAAAGTCTTTTCCTTTTCTTTTGAAACAAAAACAAAAACTACAAAAAAAATCTCAGACCAAAACAAAAGCCAAAGATTCTTCATTTATTCAGAAACTGAAATTTCCATTAAAAAAGTGTTTCAAAAGCCAGTTTTCAAGCAGATGCAGTTCCATTCTTTCTTGAATTCAAAGACTGTTGGAGCACACAGTACTCTGCAGTTGCAGTTGGTTTCCCAGCCTCTCAGCCCTACATCTCCCCCTCAGGAGAGAGCACCTGAGAGTCTGGTCCTGTTCCTTAATCCCAGAAAAGCTGTGTGCTGCTGCAGCTGGTCCCCAAACATTGCTGTACCACATGAAATGACTATGCCCAAAATATACTGATATACTGTGTACTTCCCTAATATAACATTTTCTTTACTTTAATACCCTCTCACACTCTCCTCCTCCTTCGATGCTTTCCTCCAAGGGCATATGAGCCTTTTTAATTTTAGGTTTTCATTTTGGTTTGGTAGATTACGCTTTTGTTTATTGCTTTCTGTCCCTCTGAGGTTCCCATACAAGACTTAGCTGCATCTGGCTTTTATTTGAAGAAAGTCCAAGCCTGCCTCTCTCCTGACCTCACTGGGTTCGCTTTTTTTTGTGTGTGTGTGTGTATTTGTTTAGTTTTGTGTTTTTCATAGCCAGGAAGCTCTTGGGCTTCTGTGATGTCTCATGACATGGGACGATGGTCTGTTGTCTCTGGTGTTTTTAGAGGTGGGGAAGAATGAGAATGAAGTGCAGTGATTATTTAATTAAAATGCAGAATGTATATATTCAGAGGCGTGTATATAATTTGCACACATGTATGTGTGTGCATTTATACGTGTCTTGCTGCTAATTGCTCTGAGCCTCTTTCTTCCTTTCCTGTAGTGGCATTCACTGTTCACTGTTTGCTACAGGGGAAAGAAAAAGCAGAGAGCACACAGAAATGTCACAGCTGAGAGGGTTTCTGTAATCCTCCAACATATGTTGAACATTAAAGCTCCTTCAGCAAGTCTGATGTGCTCACAGTCATCATGGGACCAGCAGTTAAAGCGCCCCAGCGCTGCCAGGAAAACGTTATCCTGGCCCTAATTGAGAGCGACTTAACTAATGTTTCATTTCCTAATTAGTCCTTGTCAGCCGCTGGAAGGCCGTGGATGCTGCTGGTGGCACGGGGCCCATCGCTGCTGTAATTGAAGTTGTTCTGACAGTCTGAGGCTTTGAGGTGATCCATAAAGTAAGGATGATGGTTTGGGACCAAACTGGGTGGTGTAGAAGAGAGGGTCAAGCATCAGCTGAGGCACTCTGTGAGCGTGCTGTGCCAAACCTGAATGATCACGATTCAACTCTGAAATGACAGAGATGGCAGAATAACAGTGAGGGAATGAGAACATCGCTCCATGCCGTTCACAGCGGGAGCGCAGGTGGCTGGAGTGATCTAGGCAAAAGGAGCTGCTTGGACTAAATAGAAGCAGGGAGGCAAAGATCCTTTCCTGGGGAACACCTACTGGTCAAGGACAGACCAACCATGAGGAGTGCTGTGCTTGTTTTCAGAGCACAGGGCATCAAGTAGTACTTTGCCATGAACTTGAATCTGAGAGCAGAGGAAAAGGCATCTCAGAGAAGAACAAAATCTTCCCTCAGAGATCTTGGCCTCTCCCTGACATTCATCCATGTCATTCCCTGTCTTGAGTTTGGTGGGATGTGCTCAGCCTCAGCTGCTTCACATTTTACCACCGTGGCTGAGCTCTTGCCTTCCTCATCACCATTGGCTGTTCTTGTCTCTGCTGGGATGGGATCTCCACATGTCTTTGGTGTTGATATACCAGCAGCAGAGACGACACACAAGGCAATAGCACCCTCCTGCCATGCTGGGGCTGCATACACCTGACACAGTGACACATGGACCTGGAATAGGATGTTAGGCTGGTGTTTGGAAATGAACTTCTAGCATCCTAGATGGAGATGGGAGAGGATTTGAGTATTTGAGTTTATTTATAACCAAGACGACATGATTTGTGGGTACTCAGAAGGGGTTTGTTCTGCCTCCACAGAAGTCACTTGCCAAAAATCCTGGTCAACAGTGGACTGGGATGAGTCTGGTGGAGGAACCTGGCTCCTCACACAAACACCAAGAGTTGCGAAGGGGAGCATCTGGGCACCCCTGGATTTGGGAAACACAGCTGGCAGGAACCCAAAGGAAGAGTGGGCAACAGGAAGCCTTCAGGAGGAGAACACAGGCAGTGTCAGCTCTGAGGCTCACAGGCAGTGCATCATCAGTTGCTGGCTTCCTCCAGCCAGGCAGCCCCACCTGCTCTCCTCCTTCCCTCTGGAAAGTGGGGCAGATGGGATAAAAGTTTGTCCACTATGAGGCTGTGCAGACTGCTGGACTTTGGGTCCTGTGGCAGTGCTGGCCACATGCTGGGCTGTTGTCTTGAGTAGTCATGACCCTCATGAAGAGAATCTGTAGGTCATGGGACATGTCACAAAAGGCACACGTACAGTTTAGCAGGCAGTGGTAACGAGGGTATAATAGTCCCCTTAACCGATAAATTCATGCCTCTCCTTGCTTACGCTGGTGACAATTTCTTTTCCTTCTAGGGCTGTAGTTTTATCCTGGTTCCTACCCATTGACTTTCAAGGGAGAACAAGCCATATAAACCCCTACAAACTCCTAGGATACCTGCCTTCTCTCACAGGTGCTCTCTGTGGGTAGGTGGGAGGTGACTGGGACTACCTCTGCCTGGCAGGTGGTATCAGGGAAACACCCTGCAGCAGGCTCAGCACACGGACCCATAACTAGGGATACACAGGGAAAGATCTCGGCTCAGCCCCATTGTGCTCTTAGAGTGAATGAGGTGCCCCACAATCTATTGGGTGAACTGATACAGTGTGTGGCTGTAACTACACTGTAGGTTCCCTTTTTTTCCCCAGACCATGGTGGAATGGCTACTGGGCCACCCTAGATCACACAAGCTCTTTTCAGGGTGCACAGGTGTCAGGACAAATCTCCATGTGGATGTGCAAGTACCATGGTTGTTATAAAATGACAACAAATCCAGATAGCTCCCTCCTTACAAACATATTCAGTGGTTCAGGCTGTGAGTGGACAAGCAAGTATGGACTTGTAGCACAGTATCAGCTGAAGGGAGAGGGATGAAGTTTCATGCCAGGTGGTGTATTGACATAGTAGCAGAAGGGGAGTTGAAGTGTTCTTGTGTATAAAGACAATACTCAATATACACATCTTCCAGAGACTCTCCTCTTTCCTACCAAGAACGTCATAAAGGAAAAAAATAGGCATTAGGGTGCATGTGGAGCATATTTCCATAGCAAGCCACCCATACTATACAGCTTGATTCTGGCACCTGCCCAGGTGATGTCTCCCTTCGTACTGATCAAGTTGCTCAACCTTGGTGCCCTCTGTGAAGTTGTGAACTCAAAGGCAGCATAATAAATTCCCAACCTCATCCCAGGTGCCTGTCAGCCTGAAGCTCCTGCAGTAAGGTGAAGGGGGAAAGAGGGGGCTCACATCTCTTTACCAAAGCAGTCTGGCTCTCTTATGCCCCATTAGCATACCACACGCAAGTGTTCAGTTTTTAATTAGTTACGTGGTGTGATAATTAAGTAGCATTTCTCCACAATTTTCCTCTTGTGTGGAGCGGAGGGGAGGGGAATGGTGCCTGTTGGGGATGGGGGTTGATGTTGTTTTAACGTTGTGAGTAATTGCGACCCCAAGGAGAAGCAGAAGCGAAATGCGAGCTCTCCTGGGGAGAGCAGTGGAAACCCCCCATTGGGATTTCTCTTGTCTCCCCTCCCACTCCCGCTAGCACAGGCTTACCCTCCTTCCCTCACCAAAACTCTTGGTGGTAATAACTTCTTCCTGGACCTGAACGTATGCATCTTCAGATCCTGGTGGGCTGAAGAACAGCTAGCCTCCTGCCAAGATTGACAGCTGATTGTATGTACAGGACTGTTAGGGAGGGGGAAGGAGGCTGAAGAAGGGAGATTGGGATCAGGAGGATCGCAGGCTTTTCCACAGCTGGGGAGCTGTATGCAGAGCAGAGGTGGAATAATCAAAAACATGTTTCCTGGTGACATGGCAGAGCAGCACGTGGGGAGCACAGGGCAGGGCCAGAGCTGGAATCCCTCCACCACAAAGTCTGTGTCGTATTTGGCTCTGCAACATGGGTGGGAGAGAAAAACAGCTTTCCTACCATCAGGAACAGCAAGGGCCTGTGCCCAGCTGCAGCTGGGCATGTGTGGCCTCCTCAGCAGGGAATTTCTTCTCAGAGAGCAGAACAGGTATAACTGATCTACACAAAGCAGTGGCAGAAAGAAAAGAAAGCCTATTACCAAAGTGGCCTGTTGTTTCAGCAGCGCACGCCATTGGGCTGCTTATGACAGGGAAACAGATGGCAATTCTGCGAGCCCCGCACATCCTGGCACACGTGTAGATTCAAAGAGTTACTGCATCATGGAAGAGGCAGATGCAACTTTGTTAGGATATGAAATAAAATACAGTTTCATAATGAATTTGGCAGCTATACCATCCCTTAGTCAGTTTGGAATTGTTGCCTTTAAATGTCTCCCCACTGCCCAATCGAAAACGCAGATGAAAATGAACCCTAAAATATAGTGGGCTTAGCCTCTCTTAAGATACACAGAAGCAAAGATTGTGATACATTTTTGAAATAAGCTCCAGAAAATTATCCAGCCGTCCTCAGACCGTCAAGGCAACATAAATCTCTTCTAGGCCTATTAGGAGATCACTCCCAAACCATGCCCTTGGTCTTTCAACTGCTAAAGTGCGGTCCAGCACATGACTTTCCTTTTCCTGGCATATCAGGTGCTCCTTCCTTATCTGGACTGAGGGATTTATGTCCTCAGCATGTCAAGCTCAGGGTGTGCTGAGGTACAGGTACATTTTCTCCTCCCAGAGACAGCACTGTGTGCTCTATCACCGAGTATTGCTAAACTTCTCATTTTGACCCCAGTCTGTTCCTAACCACATAAGAGGACATCTTCTCCAGGGCAGCTCAAAATAGGAGTTGGATGTTTGTTGTGACATCATTTTCACAGCTGTGTCTTCTCTGCCATGGGAAAAAGCTGTCTGTCCACAGCAATGGCCAGCAGCTGCTCCACTGCGATGTTCTTCATGCCACAGACAGGGGCTTTCTAGGAGGCCATTTAACAATGGATGATTGCAAAACTGAAGTGTCAGGTCTTCTGTCATTGGCTTTTGGTCATTGTGTACAAGAGGGCAGAGGACACTGAATATCTGTGAAACTCTCTAGAGGTGTGTAAGGTGATTGAATAAAGAGTTGCACAGCTTTTACACATCTTTGAGCTTAGGGTATTGGGAGAAACAACAAGGTTGTGTTAATAGGCACAAGCAAGAACACATGAAGTTCTACCAAAAAAACAAGGAAAAACTTTTTTATTATGAGAGTGATGGAGCACTGGAACAGGCTGCCCAGAGAAATTGTGGAGTCCCCTTCTCTGGAGACTTTCAGAACCCACCTGCATGTGATCGTGTGCAACCCACCCTAGGTGAACCTGCTTTAGTAGGGGTGTTGGACTAGATGACCTCCAGAGGTCCCCTCCAATCCCTACCGTTCTATGATTCTGTGAAATGGTTGTGATGGTCTGCCAATGAAAAATGGGAGGCCCTTTGCCTTGAGACCAGCCTATTTTCCTGTTGTTGGGCAACTCTGAGGATAAGACCCTTCCTGCTCTCAGCCTTGCCTCCCAGCTAGGCCAGTAACCCTCACTCCTGCCCTGATCTCCCAGCCCTGGATGTGTTTTACCCCAAGAATACCTCTCCTGCCCAGAAGTGTTATGATATATGAAAATGTCCAGTGAGGGAATCATCTGCAATTACCAAAAAACTTTCTCCATTGATGAAGCTAGGCTTGGACTTTGGAGTACAAGACATAAAAGACCAGTAGAATAGATCTTGATTGATAGGTGGCATGGTTGTAAAACTACAGTACCTGCATCCAGACAGCTATAAATTGTACTATGGTGCCCATCAGCCAGCTTCTCTTGAAACATTTCATTAGAGCTTCTTTCAGCCACCCTTGGCCCTCCCCAGCTGCTAGGGAAAGGGCTTTTGTGTGAGGAAACCTTACGTGATTCAGGTTGAAATGGTGTCCTAAATATTTGAAGTGACATGAATTGAACACCCACATCTTTTTCTGAGGTGCTGAAACTGGCTACTAGAACTGCCTTGCAAAATGATTGAGTGTTCAATAGCCAAGACATCAAAATTGTTTGCCCAAAATAAAATGACAGAAATGCCAAAAGATTATCTGCAAAGAAAGAGGACCTTTTTTTTTTTTTCTTTTTTTTTTTTTCCTTTTTTTTCCATCTGGACACTGGCACTGGCATTTGAGCAAATCACAGGTTTTTGTTGTATTTGCCATCCTGGCATCCCTGGGGAAGAAGGCAGCTGGTTACTGCAGTGAGCTGGAACCTGGCTGCCCTCACGTCCCATTGAGAAGCACTGTAGTGTTGTCACATGGGCACTTCTGAGCTGAAGCATGGTGCTCACCAGCTTGAGCACCGTGCCACACTCACAAAGCAGTGCTAGTGTCTTCCCATGGTACATGATGCAGCAGCTCGTTCCTTCCATGGAGAGACTTGCTTGGGGAGTCTCTTTGCTGGGCTTTCAGGCATACTGTAGTGGGAGAATGAGAGCTGTCCCATCCCCCAGAGGAGCTCATTAGCAGAACAGGGAGTTGAGCCCTACATGGGTTTCTCCATCCTGTCCTGCCCTTTCCTCTCTACAGATAGAGCTCTGGGCTGAAGAGTGCCCAGCCTATGCGAATATGTGAATCACGTTTTGCTAAGCTGTGCACCTATGTGAGCATACTACCGAGTTTAAATGGCAATGGGCAGAGACCTCCCATGCAGAGCTGTCAGAGTAGCATGTATTTATTTATTTATTCTCTTTTCGATAATGTAGTTTAAATCAACGTGACACACACCAGTATGTTTTCCAGTATAAATCAACAACAAAATATAGTTCTGTCCTTGTTAGGCGTGCAGACTGGCATATCCGTCTGCTTGGCAGGGAGGGCTCCGGGGGCCTGACAATGAACCTTCCCTGGGGGGACACACTTTTGCATTCGCTTCCCAAATTGTCTATTGCTTCTGCAAGCACTTTTCCTTTTACTAATGAGAATAATAAGCTTTCATGTAGAGACACTTGCAACATGTGTTTACTGCTGTGAAAGAATTTAGATAGAGGCTTAAAGGAAAGCAAAATAAGGTATTGTCTGGGATATCTCCTTGAGAACAATGTCAGTTTAAGCAAGGGAATTCAGGTTTGTTGAGGATACTTGAACTTGGTTGTGGGGTTCTTTTGATGGAAGCAGAAATGAAATAAAACCACTTAGCAGCTTTGAATCAAAATGCTGGCTACATTTGGCAGAAATCTGTGAACCAAATTGTTCTGGCATGTGTAGCTATTAAGCAAACGCTGAATACATTTCTCAATACTTGATTTCTTCAAGTATTTGAATGGGAAAGGAAGTAAGTACCACTCCATGTCCATGGAGCAGAAGTGCAAAAGAAGGGAAGGATTTTCACAAGCTGACTCAAAAGGCTGGTGGTCCAGCTTGAGGCTCCCCATTCTTTTTCTGTTTCCTCCCAGAAAGGTTTTGCTGGCTGTTTTTCTCATGGAAAATGGGGTGAATCAGCTGCAGCCAAGTGGTGAAATGAAAATTAGGCTTTATCAACCAGCATGCAATTGCTGCAGCTGTGTCAAGGTGAGCTTTCCTTGAGGAGCTTTGGGATAATGGAAAGGACCAGTGGTTGGGGAAGAAGAAACAATCTCATAAGAAATTTGGGCTGTGGCCTCTTGCCCTCACGTCCATAGGAAGCAGCTTGCTCAGTGTAGCTCACAATTCTGCTTTGCCTTCTAGGCACCTCGACACTAGGAAGATGCAAACAAATCAGAGAGAATCTGGAGAACAGCAGCTAGGATGATTAAAGGGCTGAAGGATTGACTTATTAGGGAAGAAGATTAAAGGAACTAAATATGTCTAGGTTGGCTAAGTGGCAACTTAAGACGGGACGTGAATGATAACAATCTCCCAGCTTTTGAAGGATGCAAACAGCTAGGAAAGAGAGAGAAAAAGAGAGGAATTGACAAGTCTGGTTCAAGGGGTGAACAGTAACTGACTGAGCATATGATAATACAGGTCGAAAACAAACAAACGAAAATATCCCAAGCAAAAAAATTCCAGATAGCTGATTGGGTGTCTTAAAGGAAATAATAGATGCAGAACTGTGAGTTGAATTTCTATTAGACTTGTATGGTAAGAACTGAGCCCTGTGCTTGAGTAGTCTCCTATGTCTTGGCTGTAGTCCATCAGCAGTACGGTCCTTTCTAGGTCTGTCAGTAATTGCTTCTGCTCAGCTAAGGCTGCTAACACACATGTAAGCGTTGGCGTGAGAAGTCTATGCTGGGCACTCCACATCCACCCTCACCAAGGCCAGATATATTAGGAGCTGAAAAGAGAAGTTAAGCTGATGCTGTAGGGTGTGGAGGATGCTCAAGAGCACCTCATGTTCCTTTTCTTTCTCAGTGTGGGGATCTGAACTACTTAAATATGCAGTTAGCTTTGCAACTTTGTCTTGCCGGTAGGAGCAGGAATCAGGTTAAAGATTTCATCTCCTCCTCATTCCTTCTGCAAGTTGCATGGCCATTGCACAGCGAGTGTGCTGAGCTGCCAGAAATTCTGCGTGTTGAGAAACTTACTAGAAAGACAGCGTGAAATGGAGGTGTCAGAAAGCTTCGTGCCACTAATTAAGCTGGTGTGTGTGGAAACATAACTGTTGTCAGTATTTAATTCTCTACCGTGCCTTAAAGCTGTGTTGATGTAGCTCTCTCCTCGCCCTCCATCCCTCCCAGCTCCCCTGGCCAGCACTTCCCTTGCCAGCTTTGACTGCACCCTTGCCCTCTACTGCAGCTGCATCTCATCCTCCTGTGTATGTGAGCTTGGCCCTGAAAAGCCCCTAGAAAATCATCTGGGGAGCTCTGCACCCCTCTTGCTTAGCAGAGTCTTTAGATGTCCCACGATGACATTTCCCAGCCTGTCACTGCAAGGATGACAAAGCTGCCTCCTGGATGGGTCCCTTGCCTTGTTGCTGGTAGACCTGAAACGGATCCATGGAGAAAGTGAATCTGTGTGCTTTAGAAGAATGCCAGAGGGCTGGGCCTTGGCAGGGAAATGCCTGGTCTGGACTGTGTTCCGAAACAAGGTCCTCTCGTGCAGATTTCAAGAGCATCCGTCGAAGTCAGGTGTAAACAGCTAAAGTGTCGTTTGCAAGAAAGAGAGATTGCAGTATTTCTGTCATGAGTAATAGGTGGCACAAGGCCTAGAGGAGGTGGTGTTCCTTGTGGTATGCTTAGGTTAGCAGTCCTCCCCCAGCCGTTCTCTGTGCAGGCAGGCTCATTGGAATGGATGATGCCAAGTCCTCCTTTCTGTGCTATGGAGATGGGGCTTCTTCAGCCCCATTTCTGCTCTGCCTGCCTCTCTTCTTGCTGCAGTGCAAGGTATGCAGATGCAGACAGGTCCCTCCCCTGGAGTGGTGGTCCAGCACCACCTATGTTGCCGTGGACAGTGATGGCTCGACCACTTGGTCTAATCTGTAGGTCTACACAGTTAACCCCTCCACAAAATATGGATTTACTGCCATCAGAAGGGCTGTAAGGAGACTTCCTACCACATAACCAGCCCATGGTCCATGTGCTTCCTTGATGCATGGTGTGGGACAGTCCTTCCACTGAGGTCAGGGTTTGGGGCACCTCTTGACACACAGGCACAAATAGCCAATACTGCTGGTAATTCCCTGTCACCATAGATTATCTATACAAAAGAGACGTGCTTGAAAGGCTGAGGCAGGCAAGACATAGCACCAGCAGAATATAGAATACAATATGGGGGTGTGTTCCCATACAATAAGTTCTGCACGATTTAAAGCCAGCCCCCTGCTTCCATGTGATCAAGTATGCTGCCTGCACCCACCCTCCTCCCTCTGCCCCCCCCTTTTGCACAGAGAATGTTTTGCAGAAAACACCATGGGGAAAGCAGCTTTTGCTAAATGTTTTATAACGTGCCAGGGAACCTTTATCAAACGTTTAATCCCAAACCTGGCTTTGAAGCAGGGAGGCATACAATTCCGTAATTAATTTTTTTTTACCTTCTTTTGCTAATCGCTGATAAAAAGCTTAATTCTATTAACAACTCGACTTGACAAATTGCACCGTTCAACGGAAGCGTTTAGAAATTAATTACGCATTTTATTGCATTAGATCGGATAAACAGGGGAGCGCCGTCTGAGCAAGAGAGGAGCATCAGCATAGGGCCCACGGTTGGGATGGTGGCCGTTTTTTCTACAGTCTCTGAGCGTGCAGTTTACAGGGCTAGAGAATCGCTGACGGGACTGTTTTACCGTTTGTTTGTTCTGGTCTCTTTGCTGATTGCAAGAGTTCCACGTAGGAGAGTTTATTTTTGTAAAGGTGAATTGCAAAGCTATGGTGAAAATTCAGCTAAGCACAAATTTCTGTGCTGAACAGCCTCCAGGGGGGATAGCCAGGCTCTGTGAATCTGAGGATAATGAGAACATGGGATGTCTGAATGTGCTGGGAGGTGCAGAACTGTTGAAGTGTCATAGGGCACAAATGGGCAGACTGGGAGAAGGGGAAGTCCAGTATGTACTATGTACAGCTGACAAGAGAACCTCTGGGTTTATTTATATATTTATGTGCACAGATGTAGATGCACATGTATATAAGCACGCATAGATACATGCTTACACATACGTATATGTGTAGCTACAAATATGTTCTCAAACTTCCTGGTGTGAAATTAAGAAACTGTTCATGGTTTTTTGAAAGTAGTCTAAAAATAATAGAGGAGGTAAGAAACCAAAATGGGTAGTGGCAATGGCTCAAAGTCCAGATGGAGAGCAGGGACAAGTGGTGTCTCTCAGGGGTCCATACTGGGGCCTGTCTGGTTTAACATTTTTATCAATGACATAGACAGAGGGATCGAGTGCACCATCAGCAAGTTCACAGATGACACCAAGCTGAGTGGTGCTGGTGTTACACCAGAGGGGCGGGATGTCATCCAGAGGGACCTGGACAAGCTGGAGAGGTGGGCCCAGGTGAACCTCATGATGTTCAACAAGAGCAAG
>JANHFX010002395.1:116837-131274 GCA_027560015.1 Chloroceryle amazona
GTTCCAGTGCTCCACCACTCTCCTGGTCAAGAACTTCCTCCTTATTTCTAACCAAAATCCACTCCTTTCTGATTTAAAACCATTGCCCCTCATGCTTTCACTCCATGCCTTTGTAAACAGGCCCTCTCCAGTCTTTTTATAAGATCCCTTCAGGTCCTGGAAGGCTTCCTGGAGCCTTCTCTTCTCCAGACTGAACAATCCCAGCTCCCTTAACCTGTCCTTGCAGGAGAGGTGCTCCAGCCCCCTGATCATCCTTGTGGCCTCCTCTGGACCCGCTCCATCAGGTCCATGTCCTTCCTCTGCTGAGAACTCCAGAGCTGGATGCAGTATTCCAGGTGAGGTCTCAGCAGAGCAGAGTGGCAGACTCACCTCTCTCAATCTGCTGGCCTTCTCAATCTTCTGTCATTTACTAGCAAACAGAGCTAGTGAAAAGACCATAAAAGCTATAGGACTGATACAGCCCTACACAGTTTTCTTCATCTTAAAGACCACATCTAAGGTCTCAGTCCCATCAGGTCATCACATCCAGATAGGACACCACTAGGCAAAGGCCACTGGTGAGGAGCTGGAAGTACCACTAGTGAGGGTTGGTTACACTTCCACCTCTTTAAACCTTTAAAAATTAAAACTTTATTTAAAACAAATACACACAAGCAAGGAAGTCAATCTGCTGACTTCCAAGTTTAGTTGTTCATTCGAAGTTCAGTGTTTTTTAAGGCAGGAACTGTAAAAGCAGGAAAGGTGGGAAAATTTGTTCAGAAAAACTTTTAAAAAAAAAGTAAAATGCAAGTGATAAACCTCATGTTTTTCACACAGCTCTGCTGCCTTCTCCCTGTAATATACCCTTTGCTCTAAATGACCTGTAAATTAACCAAACAATGAAATATGACTCCACGCCTCTGCTCTGCAGAGCACAGAAAGTCCAAGATGACAAAGAGGTTTCAAGGAGCACAGTATAAATATATTACTGCCTGTCCACATTAGATTTTCTACAAATACTGCACCAAATAAGGCAGTCCCTTTTAATCAGGGCAGGAAAAGGTGCCCAGTAAGGAGAAAAACAACAAGAAAAAGCAAGTGTATTTTTTTTTTTTTGAAGCAGACAGGGAAAACAAAGGATGGCAAAGTGGCTTCCAGGCAGTTTTCAGCTCTTTTACCTCAAGCTATAATCAAGCTAATCAGTTGAAAACCGTATCTGGTCACTGCATGCATCCCAGGCTGTCAAAGAACTCCCAGTGTAGAAACTGATACCAACAATTGCTCTTCTGTGGTCTTCTCTGGAGCTAACAAAATCCTGATGATCTGCAACAGTGCTAAAAGGCACAGCACTGTCGAAAGAACCTCAAAAACAAGTGAAAATATTCTACAGATTACCATCAATCTCACTTTGCCTTTAGGAATATAAAAGAACAGCAAGTAGGAGAATAATAATCTCAGCATTTTGACCCAATGCCAAATGTTTCTAGTCCCCTTTAGTCTTTACAGCAAAACTCCATCAGAAAACTTGCAGTATTAGTTGGAGTTTGGGAAGGCACTCTCACATCCCTATCAGCAGGAGCCCATTCCCATAGGCACACCTCTCACAGAATGCCTGGGAGACACCACAGTTCAAGGGTGTTGACATCATCATCTCAGGCAAGCTGCTCTTTGGGAAGTTAGCACCACTCTTTGAGTAACAACTTCCTTTGCAGGAGGTTACTTACTGCTCACTACACGATTCTTTGTTTGGCCTCAAGGAAACAATCCTGGCCCAGTCCAAATTCAACACGTCTCTCCTTAAGTTTCTTAGGTGGTCCTAATGGATGGGGAATGGTCTAAGACAAGCGCTTACACACTTTCAACGATGCAGTGAAATAAGGGATTGGAAGGCTGAACCACACCTAGGAGCATTCGAGAACAAAGATATCCCAGAATCTTCCCCCCCCATCTTGAAGTTTCCTGGAGCTGATGCACACAAATGGAATTATAAGTGGATATCTGGGATTTTATACCTTTTCTGACATTAGAAATCCTGCTCTGGAAGTAGTGTTCCCATGGCCTACCATTACACAGATCTACAAGCCTGCCCATCAATGAAAAGGAAGGAATTCAACAAGTATGTCAGGTCACCAAATAAGTCTTCCATTTATTTCCACAGATAAAAAGGGAGGTGGGAGTCCTAACATGAAGCAAGCCTTCCAACTTTTCTTTAGCAGCCTACAGATATTCTCAAATTTGACTTCAAATTAAGGCTTTCCAAGAAAGAAAGAGCTGAAGCATGGGTTTGAGGTACCGAGTGGGGTAGCAAACATCCCATTCATTGTGGGAATATGTAAAAAACATAAAAGCAAAAAATACATATGGAATTTAGGAGGAAGAAAGGAAGATAAGCAATGTTAGGAGGGCAGCAGTTTCACTTCTGGTTCATTTTCTGGTTTAAACTTTCAGTTTAATATGCCTCCTATACAATAGGGACCCTTATAACAAAAACAAGAGAAGGACTTTGTTTATGCTGACAGAGCAAATTGAGCAGACCAAAACCTATCTTCAAATATTTATTTTCACATTGTGAATGTCAACATTCTTTTCTGGCTTCAGGACAAGTGGCTAAGGTACAGTCACTGCAAAAAACAAGGTCAAACACATCCCTCCAAGCTTTCATTTGGCTAGATACCACTGGAGGACTTATTTGTGCAAGCTCAGAGATATGTAATCAAGCAGGAGACTGAAGAGATTCCTGAGAATTGGTGGGGAGAGAAGGGTATTAATGTTTTAAATTATAAACAGGTGAAAGATTAATTGTTAAAACAATAAAGGGGCCAGAGCCCAGAGGAGGCCCACAAGTGCCTGTGCAGCAGGGTTCCCCCCCTAATGCACAGCCCCACACACACACATGCCCTGACCTCCCAGCCTAAGAAGGGAGGGGAAGCTTGTGTAATGAAAGGGCAAAATAAATATCTGAGGCATTTAAGCTGTATTTTTTCTACACTTATATTTCTTTCATGGCAGCAGGGCTGTAAAACAAGACCTTTCTGGCTTGAGCCCACCATTCTTCAGAAGGCTTTCAAGGAGCCTGATTTCAGAAAGGGTTTTGTAGTCGACCCTCTGCAAGGCAAATAAATAGCCATAGAAAGTACATGCACATGTTTGGACTTTTCCACAGCGGGGGGGTGTCGATTGAATGATTTTTCAGCAGAGAGCCCATGTGCACGCCTTCCCACCACAGGGATCTCTGCACACTGAAGGATCCCAACAACTAACTGCAAATGCTGCCAGAATACAAAGAGTTCAAGTACAGTGGCTGGACCATGGTTACGCAGTCTGGAAGCACAGGAGCTACTTACCAGCATCTTAAAGGCTGCAATTAAATTACCATAGAACTATTTTTCATTGATTGCTTTTTATTAATGCTTCCTAGATAAAAAAAAAAAAAAAAAAAAGATATCTAGCACTTGCCCTTGAAAATTAAAGAATTTGGTTCCTGAAGGAGTTGAACATTAAAAGCCACATTCAGTATCAGGATCTTGTAGCACTGTCTGCTATTAGACACTTTAGTAGCTAAATTGAGCTTAAGCAGAATTATAAACAAACAGAGGTGTAAAACACAAAGACATAAAATTGTGCCTTGTGGATTTTTCTGTAGTTCTGTTTTCTCAGTCAATCCACAGAGTACAGACATCCCGTATGTCCCAGCTGCCCCACCCCATCCCCCATTGCTCACACTTTGAGGTGTACCATTCCGAGATGGACATTAGACCAGCAATCAGCAAGCCAAAACATTTATTTAAATAAATCAATAAATACTTCTCTCTTCTATAATGCTGCACTGGGGAGTTATTAAAAAACACAGCAAAGCAAACCTTTAGCCATTAGTTTTAGCCAAGACTTGCTTCAATCGGTATGGGTCAGACCATTCCACCTTTAGCTGGTCCTATGGCAAAACCTTCCCAGTGTACCTCTGTGACAGCCTCCAGTCCCTCCAGTCCCACTCCCCACTTTCTTCTTCACCAAAGTTCAAAGACGGCTATTCCAGAAAAAGGTGTGTTTAGATTTCTACTGTGTGTCCACCATATAAATCAATCTTAGGTAACTTCAGAGCATTTCCTTAGCACAGATCCATGCAAGCATCACAGCTACTGTCTCCAGCTAAGCAGGATAAAGGCACAGGCAAGAAGCAGCCAGGATGCTCCTCTGGTAACCAGAAATTAAGCAAGTGTTTTGTCTTCAGCAGTCCTTCTGAATCACCCCTCTGAGACTCATGGCACAGGATCGTCACCTCAAACAAGTCACAAGTGGTGTTTAAAGGAAAAAGGGAACATTTGAGGACTATTTTTTTGGTTCAGATTTTTTTTTTCCTGTTGTATACATGTGCGTTAATCATCTTATTTACGAGAAGTAGTCACTCCACCTACAGACAAGATTGGCACTGGCTTTTCTCTTACTACTGCTTTCAAGCACATCTTTCAACAGCATTTACCAATCCACCATATGAAACAGCAATTAATAAGTCAGATAGGAGAGTGGAGCATTAATGAGATCCAGATCTGCACAATCAGGAGCAGAAACTGCACAATAACCTACACAGAAGTCTGGCTGTAAGACAGGCGCAGCACAACATGTGGGCACAAATCAAGACATGCTGTGACAGAAACTCAACACACAAGAAAACACATTCATGGATGACACAGCACAGGAGAAACCCAACTGACATGGTGACACTTCTGATCACTCTTGTTTTGCTCGGTAACACTGTAATGTCTCCACCTGCAGTTAGAGAGTTGTGAAACAATCCCCTCTCAAAGGTGTTTCTGAGCAATGCCAAAGATGCCTTAAGCTAAATAAGTACAACAGATCAGAAACCTTGACTTTAAAGAAAACACGAAGGATGGGTTTCTAGGAATGTAAATGAGACACCTGTGCATCCAGGGAAATGGGAACACTACAAAAAAGCCCACACAAAGTATGGAACTCTCCCACCGGATGTTTTTAAATGAATATGCAATGCAATATTCAGTGCACCAGCAACCGTTTGGTGAAAAACAAGTGTCAGTTGGCTGTAAGATTTCTCCTCAGAGCGCTCGAGCCAATTTCAAGCGCTGAGTACCACATGTAGTCAGGCTGTACTACAAAGCCCTGTTAGGTCCAAACAGATGCGCTACTGATCCAGGAAAGAAACTAAGGCATCTGAGATTGCAGCCTGAGATTCCAGGCAGTGCCGAGCCTGCAGTGCTCATGCTCCTCTGGGTAAGCTGTGCAAGATCTCCCAGGGACCACCCTGGAGGGCTGCCACCACTCAGGCACTTCTGGGAATCGGATGGCAAAACTGGGCCCATTTTTATGAACTGATGGAATTTGAGCTGTAGGGCTGTTGTTATTTTTCACAGTGAGCCATCTGAGGCTGGGCGAGAAGCCTCATGCTTCAACCTGCATGCAAGGTTAAAAGCTAAGCTAAACGCACAGTATTTATGAAACACTGCGGAGAAGAAAATCAATGGAAACACATTTAAGAGCCATTGTTCATGGTCTCACACACAAAACCTTTACGACTGCCAGGCTGGGTGATCACGCTGGTAGGCTCCAGTTCTGCCTTGTATTTCCCAAAGTACTGTTCAGTCAAACATTTTACAAAAGCAAATCATGATTTTTTTATTTTTTTTTTTATATACTCAGTCCACAAGTATCCTCCCCTCCTGTGTAACAATTGCACAATCCCATTCATGGATAACCCAGTATTCAGCAGCATATATCCTTTTCTGCAACCCTAGGGCTCAGCTGTTTAGACCTTAAACACAAAAAGGTACGCAGCTCTCAGATGGGGAAAAGGAAAAGAAAAAAAATCTATCTGTAACTCTACTGTTTTGCTTTAGCCTCCAGTGATTACTCATCTCCACAGAAGGAGTCCAGAATATGTCTTTTCCTGCATACGCTTGTCCTCCTCTTGCCTTCAGTCCCACCTACCCAGGGCTGGCTCAGCTGCACACCTGAGGGATGTTTGGCTCGTGAAGGGCAAAACCAGTAAACAGAGGGAGGGACCATCTCTAGTTCAAAGGGCTGCACAGTCACAACACAAACTCAGGGAAAACCTATCAAGAAAGTTGCATGCTCCTACTAGAACCTCCAGGTAAAACTAAATGATGTATCAGTTTTCTGATATAGGGTCTGCATCTTGATTTAATCTCCCATGAGAAACAATAACTAAAATAAAAAATAGAATTTGATACTGTACAGGCCAGTACTTCTGCTATCCCACAGACACAGAGATTGGGAGGAGGAAAAAAAGAATGGGCACAGGTTTTCCTACTGCTCTCTGGGGAGAGAAGAAAATGGGCACAGGTTTTCCTACTGTGCTTTGGGGCAGAAGCTAGAGAAGCTATCACTTTGGTTTCACCTCACTCTAACAGGGCCCACATAATGTTTCTTTAGAAGCAGTGGCGTACAACTAAAACTTTTCAAGACCTCCGTGAGCACAGCAGCCCTGTGAGATCATCTGAGGGAGATTAGATGGTTGCAGGGTGTTCCCGACCAGCAGTATAATGAGCCATTTATTCAGGCTGAGCCATACTCCAGGGAAAGAGACCTACGTGTTTATTTTCACGGCACAGGTGAGACTTGAAGGACCTCCCTTCAACACTCCAGCCTGACATTTTCATCCACATTTTGTTTATTTGACTCCAAAGCTAACAGATTGCCACTGAGCCAGAGCCTCAGTAAGGACCTTTTGCCAGGGCAGCCAGCCCAGCATGCTGCATCCCCAACATGATCTTAGAGGCAGGAAAAAAAAAAAAAAAAGCACTCTTTTGGATGGCCACTCATTGTGGCCATCCCCAGGCCAAGGCAAGCCATGCTAGCACCATGTTCCAGAGGCAGTCCCAGCGTGCCCATGCCAGCTGGTGACTGTACCTTTCCCTGCACAGGGGGAGAAAAGCCTGTTGATGCCTTCCTACACCGACACATGGGCAAGAAGCTGCTGGCCAACTGGTCACATTTCTCTTGCATTAGCCAGAGCTCATACAGCTTTTCACTCGCTGTGGGAGAAGAGGGATACCCAATACAGCACAAAGCCCCATCAGCAGGAAGATAACCCATTAAAAAACAAACAAACAAACAAACAAAAACCAACCAAACAAACAAAGAAAAAATCTCAAACGAAAAAAAAACACCACACAGATTTGAACCAGCAGAGTTTGTATCACAAGGACTCAGCACTTCTGATCTGGCATTAAAAGGCCCTAAAACCAGCTTTGGCAAATTGTCCATCTCCAGACACAGTTTCCCAAGTGCTCGTTTCGACAGCAGGGCCAAGCCCAGCATCCCTCCTCCCTCCCAGTGCTCCAGCTGCTGCTGCTCCACACAGTTCAACAGGGACCGCGACTCAGTTTGCTGCCAGGGCTGTCCTAGCCTGGCTGAGGGGAAGGGCCAAGCTCTGCCAGATGATGCTTCTGCTGAAAGAAATGTCTGAAACAGCCACATTTATATTTCAGGGCTGAAATTTTGAGGCTCCCCTCCAAAGAGGAGCCTAAGAGTGGCAGTGGCGACTTGAATGCTGCAAGGGTAAAACCCTCGAAGAAAAACTACATGCGAACCCAAGAGAAGCCAACCCCATTGTACAATAAAACCCTCACAAACTGAATTATTCCACACACCCCACTCATTTTCTAAGCTTGCTTAGACTGTGATGATTTGCAAGGTGTCAGCTTTCCTCCACAGATGCACCTAGCCCATCACAGAGGCTGCAGCACGGCTACTCCCATCCTGCATGGGAGTAAGCCAAAAGGGTTCTCCTTCTTACAAATACATCAATAGGTTCCTCCTTACTAGATCATATTCTTAGTGTTCCTTTCATTTCTCTTTTTTTCTTTTTTTAAACATTTGAAACCATCTGCTGTTTTCAAGGAAGGGAAAGCTGAAACAATTGGAATATAAAGATGGAGGGAGGGCAGGAAGCTGTGGACGGGCACATAGGCTCTTGAACGCAATAGCTGATCACAGCAGAGGGCACGGTCTTTGTGAATAACCATGCCATCTATTATTATAATTATACTCAGAGTTTCTAATGTTGAGAACTCCATATAGATAAACAAACAATCTTACCATGAGGAGACACAGACTCCCAGCTCTCCCATCCAAATCGGAAGGAGCAGATTTGCATACCTACGAAACAGCTGAATACTCCAGAGCCAGTATTCTACCGTGTTTCCAAAAGCCTGCTCTGAATCACCACCTGCAATGCACAGCTCCCCTCCGAACTTACCTAACCACTGTGGACTTGGTTTGGGAATTACCATGAGTAAACCAAAGTTTCCCTCCTCATCCTCTTCACAAAGCGATCTGAGCTGAGGAAATTGTGGAGGTGGAGGGAGGGAACACATCTGTCCCAATTCAGGGCATCCAACTGCTAGTTCCAGCTAGTCACCTTTTGACCAGGGTCCAAGACAGGTCAGGTAAATCACCTGGAAGTGTCTGTTCCTCTCTCAACCATAGATGCAGCCATGCCCCAGTAAATAGGTATGCTTTAGACTTTAATTGCAGGTGCCTGAAATTCAAAAGTGAAGGGGCTCTGTGGATAAGATGCCAAAATTACTGTATCATATTTAGCAAAATAAAAATGGAAAACAGTCAAATGAAGGGAGGGAGAAATAATTCATTGGCTCTTCACAGAATTAAAAGGCACACAAATACACCAGGCAGATCAGATTTATTTTTTTTTCCCTATCATTTATTCTTTTTCCACCTTCCTGCCTAAGTGCAAACACATTGGAAAATTGCCAAATTTCACCGTAACTTCCATAAACATCATACCTCCATATTCAGCTATGCTTCCATGGGTCAACACTCTATCCACTACCCCCATTAAGGCAAGATGGATATTACAAAAATAGACACATTTAAATAACCATGGTTGTGTAACATGCAGTAAAGTTACAATATAACCTGGTTTATTCCTGCTAGCCTGGATAAAAGAAACAGGTTATAATTACAGTAAGAAACCTCTCCTCTAACCCTGACAGAGAAAGATAAGCCTTGTTGACATTTGGGCTTTTTGTTCTGGTTTTCTGTTTTGCTTCTGTCATCAATTTAAGACAGAAATGTGTATTGCAGCACTTAAGCCAACCCATAATTCACAGCAGCATCCAGAGCTGATTAGTCCTGTTGTATAATCAGGTCTCCTTGATACGTCAGGGGACTGCTGTTCATGCAGGAGGAACTTACTGTGCCACTTTTGTTGTAAGCTGTATTAGACAGGGTCCTTTTTTTGCCTTTTATCAACCTGATCAAGCCTTGCACAAAGCTACAGATTGATACAGAAAATAAAAATGAATACAAATACACGTAGGTATATCAAGGGGAGGGCATCAATTTAAAAATCATGATTTTAAAGAAGCTGGAAGCCTGCCAGTTAGCTTTATCTCTTTAGTATGTTAACATGCATGGTTTATATTATTCTGATGTGCAGTACACACACAGTTCTCTCATATACTGAAAAATTCATGGTAACGACACAGAGGAGACCAAGCAACAATGGGGCGGTGAGAGCTCTTAGTCAGAAGCTGCATGAAACGCTTGAATAGGAATATTCCACACCAGGCTTTAACTTAATAATGCAACATCTTTGCATTATGTCCACCTTTCTATTCTTTTTGTCTTTCTTGTAGTGTCTTATCTTTTACAGAGAGACAAAGTTTGAGTCGAAATTGTCACTTCACATGATTTCACTGTTCAAAACCTGGTGAAAATTTTGCTCAACATTTCTAGAAAAAAAAAAAAAGAATAGCTAAAAGCACAGCACAAGCAACAAAGCTGAGAAATAAAATCACAGAACAGAATTACTTCTGTTGCAGCTCAAATCAGGACATATCATTCTAGCAAACTTTTATTTGCTTTTTGCTACTTACTAGCCTATGTGAATATTTTACTCCCAGATTTAAAACAAAACACTTTTGAACCTTATTTACTGTAATTCTGTAAAAGAAATGCTGAGCAGAGATAACCGTTTTCTAAAGATACAGCAACTGAAGTGTACAGCAAGCAAGCACCACCCTGCTGAAAAACCCTACTCAGTGCATTGCAGTACTTCAATATTGTCACGTGAATGACTTTCACGTCTGATATTGTAATTACACCAGCAGACCCTTCTCTGTCCAAACCCTCAACCTTTCTTAACCAAATGTTCCAAGCATAAAGTCAAGGTTCAGCAGCAGCTGAGGGTCACTCTGGTTTAGTGATGGGCTCAGTACAACAAAATTTCAGAACAGCTGAAATAAAGACAGTGACAATAACCTGAAACAATTTTTGGTCCTCTTTCAGTCCACCTTCCTGACTTAATAATTTGTGGCAAAAAGCAAGTAACAGTTTTCCAGTCCCAGCGCATCATCAATGAAGGCTAAACCAGGGTGAGTACCAGCCTCCTTATGAAAACTGTTAAAAAAGACTTCTCCTAATTTAGCATTTTTAATTTCTGTTTAAGTTGATCAGACTTGTGATTTGGGAGTGGGAAGAAGCCAAGATGAAAAGGCAAATGCTGGGTCAGGACTAACCCCGATGGTAGCACAACAAGGTAAAGGAGTTAATTTCCAAAGTAGCAATCTCCCTTGGCAAAGGCAGTTTAAAGTCACTGCCTGGCACTCCTGCCTTCTTATCAACAAGGCAAAAAAAAGAAACAAAGCCAACACTTCTTCATGGGAAAGTAAAGAAACTTTATTAATAGTTACCACAGTGTTCCTTGATTTTTCCTCTAGTCTGTGCGAGGAAATGGTTTCTATTAGCTGATAGGCAAGACATGGTTTGAACTTAGAAACCACTAGGGATATACCAGCCTAATAAAGGAGGGAGCTTGCTGTTCTCATTGAGCACGATAGCTACAGTATTCAACTCCCTTGGTACCTCACTGGAGGTAAAATGGGTGCGTATGAACAGCAGCTCCTCAGTTCAGCCTGCCCTCTCCTCTCACTCGCCAGGTCTGAGGCACTATTTCTCCCCCAAAAGTACACAGTTGGGAGTGGGGACTGAAGTAGGTGCTAGCATCCCTGTCTCCCCTCTTCCAGGTAGAGGAACTACCATTAACAACCAACCCTTGACCCCCTCTTTCACCCAAACACTATTTTGGTATTCTTAGCCGTGCAGATTTGGGCCTTCTCGGGGAAACCCTGGATGTGATGACCTGTCACACAAAGCTCTATGCATCATATCACCTCCTTCCCAAACCAAGCAAACATTTATTAATGCAAAGTATTAAAATCCCAGTAAGAGCAGGGTCAATTCTACCAAGGCTTTCCTATAGCACAGCAACTGGAGTAGCCTTTGGGGAGGAGGAGATAACAGATCGCATCCCAGAGGAAGTGCTCAAGTCCCAGTTCTCAGATAGCCAAGTGCTCTCACCAGGGCACTACAGAAGCACCACCAGCATTCCCCTTATTTTGTGAGTGCTTGTGTTGTTGCTTTCGGGGCTGCAGAGTCCTCACACAGAGAGTGAGTTTCCATTGCCCGAAGGTAGGGCTTAAATTCCAGTTACAACCCTGTTGCACAGAACTCTGACCGGCATTTCACTCGCATGTATACGTGGCTCTCTGATCAAAAGCCTGGTTTTGTTAGATGCATCTTTCAGGTATCTGCTCCCTTGGTGGGGGGTGCAGATGATGCACAATTTGTGCTGATAGCTTCACATAATAACAAGGCACTGTCCACAACTTTCTCTAGAGTCTATTTCGATTATAACCCAGAAAGCAAGCAGGTATTACGAACATAACTTTTGGAAAAGAGTGGAGAAAGAATTAAGAGGGCTCATGCTGCCCAACTCCTCCTCCATAAAAACATACCATTTCTACTAATTATGCTACAGAAGATAACTGCCACCTCTCCCATCCCAACTCCTCCTCCATAAAAACATACCATTTCTACTAATTATGCTACAGAAGATAACTGCCACCTCTCCCATCATTAGAGGGACTTTTCTGCTACTGCCAACCCAGGTTGGTGTGAGGTCATGCAGGGAACCATTTCATGGGACACCAGATCATATTTCACTCCATTTGCCTCAAAACTGGAAACTCCATGTGGACCTCCCAGCGGATCCATGCTTTCCAAACGCCCAGTAAAGTCAATACATACGAAGAGGCGGACTCCCATCAGCAAGAACCACCAACATCCTACCTTCCTGTTCCCCTTTTTCAATCGTTTCCCATCCCCACTCCCAGTGACATTACTCTCTTCACAGTAGCAGAAATCCCCTGGAGAAGCAGAAGAAATCGCCAGAGAGCACATTTGGCAGCCCAGACCCAGGAAGTCTGCAAGACTATTCCAGAAGGGCACATGATGCAGCAAGTCCTATAAACTCAGGATCAGAGTTCACAGAGTCCCAGCTGTGACCTTAAAAATGGATTTGGGGAATAATTCAGTCTTGACCAGTTGTGCACCCAGATGTGGGCTTGGCACGGTGTGTTCCAAGTGGTTACTGGATGACTATTATCAAGATGAAATTGGTACTACTAAACTCTGCCTATAAGCAAGGGCAGCAATCGGCCTGTACACATGTCATTTATCATGGCCCTCACAAATAAAAGTTAAATGTGCCAATTACACTCCCAGGCACAACAAAGCACAATGAGATGTTTGCTCAATAAAAAAATGTAAAAACAAACAAGCAAAGCAAAGCAAAACAAACAAACAAACAAAAAAAACCAAACCAAACACCCCCACACAACAACAACAACAAAATTTCATATTGATGTATCCGTCTGCATCAACATAAAGAAAAAAAAAACAACCAAACCTTACTCCCTCAGGCACAAGCCAAACATTGTGCAAACAGCTGGACACTGCATTTTAAAAGCATATTAGGCAAGCACTGTTAACTTAACAAGGCCTCTACAGAAGGATGCTGTGCTTGTTAGAGGTATCCCTACGAGGTTGGGTTGATATTGCCTTCTCAGAGGAAAGGAGAACTTGCTTGAGCTATCTGCCTAATGCTGAATCTATTTTTAAGAGCAGTGACCCAGATCTTTCTTTTGTCAGCAGATGACTTGTATAACAGAGATAAATTGACAGGAGTTAAATCAGCATTAGGCAATGCCAAGGGACCAACCAGCAGAGTCAGTTAACAGGAAGATGGCACCACTGGGCTTTCACACCTGAACTTAAGCTTTCAAACTTGCAGTCAGTCAGAGAGTCATCCACGGCTGACACAAGCCTGACACAGATTAATGCTAATCAACTACATGACCATGTCCCTATGACCTGTATCCACGCTAGGAACATCTTTATCATGGTTGTCCATAATAGCAGTCTCCTCTTAAAACACATCTGGTCTTGGAGTAAGGAGCAAGGTGAGCCAGAGTCCTTCAATATGAGTTTCACCAGTGTTTTGCACACAGAAAACACATCCTCTACCCAACCATACACAGCCCCCCTGATGACTCCTGAGAAATGAGGTTCTGTCCAATACCTTAGAGGACTCTGCCTGAGGGAGGAGTTAAGAGGAACACAGCTGTTTTAGCTGCCTTCAACATTTCCTGTATATCTACAACTCTATAGAAAACAGACTGAAGGATGGACAAAGCAGAAGTCAAAGACCAAGAAGACACCATCAGGGCAGAGGAAAAGAAAAAGAACTAAAATCACAGAAAACAGTTCTGGCAATGGTCTCTCAAGAGACAAACAGCTGCAGACCTTGCCAAAGCAAGGAGGAACGGGGAAGACCATCAACTTACCACCAGCCTGCACCCCTAGCTGAGTGTTTGCACAGGAATGTGTCAATTCCTCACAACAAAATACCACAGTTGCTCCAATGGGATCAATGCTTTTCTCTTAAAAAAAAAAAAAAGTGTTCTTGGTAGGAAATTATACCTGCATTGTGAAGAAGCAAACCCATGTGTCCCTAGGACAAATTTCTTTTTTTTTTTTTCTTACCCTCTGCAGTCCAGAGTCTGTTGGCCCAAAGCTTGAGTGATAAAACATCAGCAAGAATAAACTGTCTGAAAAAGCTACAAGGAACTGCTTATGGCTGAGGTTCTTTTACCCCTTGACCTCCCTCTCCATTGAGTCTTTTGAAAACACCACCACACTGCCTGATGTAAATCGCAGGTGCATCTGCTCAGCAGAATCTCCTGGGCCTGTGGCTCCTGAGCAAGGCAAGTTTATCACAATGCTGGAAATGCAAAGTGGGGAGCAGGTGAAAGGTCCAGCCTTTGGTAAGCTGCAAGTTGGGGAAAGTAAACATGCACAGCAGCTAGTGGCACCTACATGCTTACGGTCCACAGATGGACAAATAGCCTCCAAATATAACTCAGTAGGAGAAGAAGATCCAGAACACTGCTTAAAATGAACAGAGAGAATCTGCCTCTCTCCCAACACAAACTCTAAAAATTGTCTGCTCAATAATAAAATAAAAAGCAAAATCTATTTTAAATTAAATATATTTTAAAGAAAATAGGAGAAGCAAACACCTCCCTACTGCTCCTCTCCC
>JANHFX010002396.1:0-12343 GCA_027560015.1 Chloroceryle amazona
AGGGCAGGGCAGGCAGGGCCTTTGTTCTACACCAGGATAAAGCAACAACACGCTTCAGTTCACCCCTACCCCCCAGGGGAGACCACCTGGAGCCAAAACCAAAGGTCTCGTGTGCCACGGAGGTGCCGTGGGGACATTTAACGGCAAAACAGCTTAATAAAGAGCTTTTCCGTTGCCCCGTTCCCCTCCTGCCTCACATGCACCCACTCAACGGAAGGTCAAGAGGGAAAAGCAAAACCATCTAGCGCCTCCGTAAAACCCCATCAGTGAGGCGCCAGCCAGTGCTCCCCAGGGCTTCGGGCAGGCTTGATTTACAGACCCGGGGAGGCGGCAGACCTCGGCCCGACGACTGCTCCCTCGGACGCTCCTGCTGCCCAGTGGAATATTCCACTCTACCCGTGATGCCGAAGGGTAAGGCCAACAGCAGCTGTTCCCAGCTGGCCCCGGAAAGTAAGGTGGGATGCTCTGCTGTTCTTGCTGGGAGACAAGCCTATTGTCACGTACAGTGGGGGACACACACTGCAGCCTTCACTCCCACCTTTTTCGGGGAAAACCTGACAGATTCCTTGCGACAGAAACTACTAATGTGTGCTTTCAGACACCCCTGGCCTCTGGGAACTTCCTGGGCACACAGGTCCTGGCTCCTGCATGGGCAGCCTCCTCCAGCTACTGCTGTCAAATGAAAAGTCCATGGGGTTTTTATCATGAGTGGGGGTGGATCCTCGTGGGCGGGGGTTTCCTCTGCAGCCGCAAGGGCAAGCAGCCTGGAGAGGCCAGGGCTGACGCCAGGTGCTGTGCCAGGACAGACACACCGGGGTGAGGACAGGGAGTGATGTCACAGGCCAGGCCCTTAACCATGATGCAGGCTCTGCCCTCTGGATGCAAACTGCAGCATGGCATGCAGAGACCTCACGCTTTTCTGCTGACCTCACAAGGGGATGTTTGTCTTTCTCGGGATCTCATCTTAGTGACTGTGAGACTAAAGAGAAACACTTATGGGGAATGAAGGAGTCTGGCACCTTGTGGGTTCAGAGAGGAATGCGGGCAGCAAAGCAAGTGTGAACAAAGGCTCAGGGAATATAAATTGGACAAGCACAGGTAAAGGTGTTATCAACAGCTCTGGGCCGTGTGAAGCAGCTGGGCTGGTGGACCTGGCCTTGCTCCCCCTCAGAGCCCAGCTGAGTTCTGGGGTGAGTGAACAGCCTGGCAGTGGTACACTCAGGTGAGCCAGAGCCCCAGTTTGGGCCAAGCCAGGGCATGGCTGCTCTTCTTTCACCCACAGTGAGGCTGATGAGACCCTGGCCCAGGCTGCCTAGAAAGGACGTCGATGCCCCATCCCTGGAACCATTCCAGGTCAGGTCGGACAGGGCTCTGAGCAACCTGCCCTAGTTGCAGATGTCCCTGCTTACTGCAGGGTGTTGGACCCTTAAAGCTGACGTGTCAGCTTTAAGGGTCCCATCCCACCTAAACCAGTCTGTGAGTGTGACTCCGCCCAACCCTGAGCCCCGCACGGTCCCGCAGCAGCCCGGGAGAACCCCGCACCACCGGCACCGCCCTCGCGCGGGCCGAGCCCTCCGCCGAGGCCACTCCCGACAGCGGCCCGAGCCACGCCGCAGCCGCCGTCCCCTCCCCCTGGGGGTCGCGTGGGCCGGGCGGTGGCGTGGTGACGTCAGGCCGCGACGTCTGACGACGGCGGCGGCGGCGGCCACCCTCCACACAAGATGGCGTCGCTACTGCAGTCGGAGCGGGTGCTGTACCTGGTGCGCGGCGAGAAGGAAATGCGGGCGCCGCTGTCGCAGCTGTACTTCTGCCGGTACTGCAGCGAGCTGCGCTCCCTGGAGTGCGTCTCGCACGAGGTAACGGCGTTACCGCCGCGGCCCGGCTGTGACGGGGCGGGACGTTGCTCTTTCTGCACGCACCGATTGGGTGGTTCTGTTATCTCTCACTCGCTGTCTGTTTTGCTATTGGTTGCTGGCGCGGCTAAGAGGTGGACACGGGTGCCTTTGTGAGCGGAGTGATTGGCAGTGGATGAGGGAAGGGGCGGTGCCGTGCTCGGGATTGGCTCTACTTGACTGACTGTCGGCAAGGTCCGGCTGTGGTTGGCTAAGGCGTCCGTACGAGGGCTGGGGACTGCCGCCGGGGGCCGCGGCTTCCCTGGGTAGGGGGATGTGCCCGCCATCCCCCTCCCCGCATAGAGCCCGGCTTGGGGCCTGTCCCGGGCAGCAGGGACACCCTTACCCCCTCCCAAACACACCCCCGTTGGGCTAGGCCGGGGAGGGGCAGGGCCTCCCCCCGACCCGCACCACTCCGTGGCGCCCATGCTGGGGCTCCCGCAGCGTTCCCGGTCTTGGACTGGTGCTGTCTGGCGGGGGGAGAGCTGCTCTCAGACAGCCTCCGGGGCTTGCCGAGGTTTGCCCGCAGTGGCATCGTACTTGTTTTGAGAATAGAGTCGGGGTTGAGAATGTTTGGTGTGAGGTTTTCCACCTACCTGGACAAGCTTCTTCCCTGTGCTGTAGAGTGGGAATTCTGCAGTGGCTAGCTTGTTCTTTGCCCAGGAATGGCTGGAGCCTTACACTGGGCTGGAGTGATGTCTGCTGGTGCGTGGGGGCCTGCCAGCAGCACTGCTTTAGTGCAGAGGAGAATGTGGGCAAGCCTTAGTCCTGGGGCTGCTCATGTGATGGCACAGGTCATGATAATAAAATTGGTAAAATTGAATTTGTGGAAATCTGAGTGAAGTGAGAAATTATGATAAATTTGCAAAACCTTAAAAGAATGACCATGTGGCCAAGATCTCGAAGAGCTCTCCTTGCAAATGTCAAAGCCTCTAAAGAGAAGAAAATAGATCTGTAGCCACGCTGCGCCTGTCATGAGTTTTCCATAGTGTGATGTGTGCAGCAATTGTGCATTTCCATGTTTTAATGGTAAGGGTTTTTTTCCTCTTCAGGAAGGGAACCCCCTTTTGCTACTGTTGTTTTAAT
This sequence comes from Chloroceryle amazona, assembly GCA_027560015.1. Taxonomy (NCBI): domain Eukaryota; kingdom Metazoa; phylum Chordata; class Aves; order Coraciiformes; family Cerylidae; genus Chloroceryle; species Chloroceryle amazona. Next base: position 2,979 of record JANHFX010002396.1, read on the forward strand.
TGCCAAAAGTAGTTTGTGACAACAGACAGGGAGGGATAAATTTAGATATAAATGGAAAATAGTACATTAAAATCTGTTGTTCAACCTGAAAAATGAAATTCTGGTAACTGCAAAAGGTCAACACCCAGTTGTCCTTTTCCTGTTTATTAGGTGGAGTACTTTAATCTATCCTGACTTAAGAAACCTCTGACTTTATTAAAGATCAGAGTCTGGCTGAGATGGGCTAATATTTCAGATACCGAGATATATGTCAAATCTTCCCTGACTTCAACTGCCTGTTGCCAGACACAAAGCCTTGTTAAATGGTGCGACAAGAGTTCCCGGCTAGACAAACGTGTGCTACAAATTGTGATGTGTCTTGTTCATCAGGTGGACTCTCACTACTGCCCCAGCTGCCTGGAAAACATGCCTTCAGCTGAAGCCAAGCTGAAAAAGAACAGGTAAAGTTGCTTTGGCTTTTTTTTTTTTTTCCCCCATCAAAACTCCTGATTTTAAACAGCTCTTTCCTTAATCAGCAGCTGACCATGTGTATCTGAAACTCCTGTCAAAAATCACATTGCTTCTTGTTTACCTTTTACTCAGTTTTGGGGAATAAGTGTTCCATGATGTTTATGTGATCTTCCCATTTCCATGGTTTTGATGACCTGCTGTCATAACAGAAAGAGCTTTGTTTTTTTTTAGTAAGACCCAGTATTTCTCACTGTTGTGCTTATGTTGACTCTGAACCCCTCCTGTTCCCATTGATGGCTCTCTTGCCCTTTTTTCCCAATGCTGTTACATAAGATGAAAAAGGCTGTTGGCTTAACCTTGATTTGCTTATTGAGAGCATTTTTCTTGGTGTGGGTTCCTTGTTGGAGCACTGTCTTAAAGGCTTTTTTCTCCAGGTGTGCAAACTGCTTTGACTGCCCATGCTGCATGCACACCCTTTCCACCCGGGCCACAAGCATTCCTGCTCCGCTCCCCGATGACCCCGCTAAGACCACCATGAAGAAAGCATATTACTTAGCCTGTGGATTTTGCCGCTGGACTTCCCGGGATGTGGGCATGGCAGACAAGTCTGTAGGTAAGTGACAGTCAAAGACAGAAAACTGAGTAACAGCAGGAGCTCAGTATGTGCTTTAAAAGTAACAGGTAATAAAATTAGTTTCTGGCCATGAGATACATGTAATAGCTGTCTAGGTTTTGAGTCACAGATGGAAATTCACAGGAAAACAGTTTGTTGCTGAAATATCCACTGAAGAGCTGACTTAGTGGAAGATGTGACCCACTTCCATGCTTGTGTTACCTGACTAGTGAGAAAGCTGTCAAACGAGGTGCTTGTTTAGCTGGTGCTCTCTCCCCACAGTTGAGATCTTGTTTGTGTACCTACAGAGGCTTTGATGCTGCTTGGTCTGACAGTCAAGATATAATTTATTTTTCATTGCTTTTGCTCACTTTAGGCTTATTCCAGAGTTGCTAGTCATTGTTTGTACTTGTTTTTTTTCTCTTCATGGCAGCACTAGAACAAAGCTTTCATCTAGTTCCTGGTGCATAGGACATGCAGAAAATATCTGTCACGTTCCAGAAATGGAGCTGAGTAGACCAGGCAGATCCTCTGACTTCCAGTGTTGATGTGACTGATGTCTGGGGGGTGCTAAAGTGACTCCTCAGTGTTGTCCTGGGTATCTCTCAGACAGGAGTTGTTTAAAAACACAATATAAAGGCCAGTGGCACATCTTCAGCCCAAACCTGCCTGTGAAAAGCTTTCAGACATGTATTTGTGCAGGCATGAACTTAAAAGAATTGCAGTGGTAAGTGTAGCAAAAATAGGGAATGTCATATTTCATGAGTAAAACCGAGATGGTTGGGTGTTAGATGTGCTTTCTGTGTGGAGTCTGGAATCCTTCTCCTGAGCACTTTTGTTTCTTTCTCATGCAGCTAGTGGTGGCTGGCAGGAGCCGGAGAATCCTCACACACAGAGGGTAAGTGAAGGGGAAGGCTGTGCCTAGGCAGAGACAGCTAGAAAGAGCTGTTAGAGATGCCAGACCCTCTCAATCATTTTCTTTTTTGCACCTGTATAATTCTTCAGATACAAGTTTCAGTTCCCAATCTCCACCTTGACTGAATTCAACACAAGGAAGGGCTCTTAGAGGCTCTCCAGTGGATGGCACAGTGTAAAATCTCCTTTTCAGAAGAAACTTATTTGCAACCATCATATCCAATGGTGCTGTTAAAACAACACCTATGAATGTGCTGTGTATGCATGTGAACAAAAGCTGCTCTCAAATCCATGAGTGTGTCTAGGATCTGGAAAACAGAACTGCACCTCTACTACACTTCCATGTCACCAGTTCGGGCTCCACACTAGATATGATCAGCCTCGGGGGAGGGAAAAGATGCCATTTGCCTCACTAACCCAAATTGCTAGGTTTTGGCCCTGTGACATACTCTGTCCGATCATGGCAAATGTGTGAACCAAGTCTAAGTGGCCTGAGTGCAAAGTGAGATTTGGATGCTACTTTCCAATGGACATCCTTCCTGAAGGAGAGTGAGTTTGTCACCCACAGCGTGGTTTAAAACACACATGCTGTTGTCAAGTATGTACTTCAAAATACAGCTGGTACTAGGAACAGGGAGAAACAGGTAGCAGGAACCCCAGCTTGTTCACAAGCAAATGCTGCAGCTGAGCTGGTGTTCATTCCTCATTCACTGGGTGTCCTATTCCTTTTCACCCCTCCAGATTAACAAACTGATTGAGTACTACCAGCAGCTGGCTCAGAAAGAGAAGATTGAGCGGGACCGGAAGAAGCTGGTGCGACGCCGAAACTACATGCCTCTGGCCTTTTCGGTGAGCCGGGAGTACTGCACTCTCAGAGCAGGAGAAGTGATGCACAGCAGCCTCAGATTAGATAGTTGGTAGCACATCAGGGATGTTCAGTGCTTTTTTTTTTCTTTCTTTCTTTTTTTTTTTTCTTTAATTGAGAATGTGAAGAAAAAACCTAAGGGCACATGGGCTTCTTCAGGGACAAGTAGTTTTATACCCCTTGTTGTGTATTGTGTTGCCTCTCTCTCTCCCTAGTCTTCCCTTTGCAGTCATTATACCAGTGGTAGCTCTTTCCCAGGAGAGCTGCATAGCACAGCTCAGTGACAGTTAGAGTAGGGTTGTCTGGCACTTCTCTGCAGGAAGTCACAACTGAAATTAACCTTAAGACTTACTTGTGGCCTGAATGACTTGCTTTCTTGTAACTGGCAGGTCAATGCTTACTTTGTTTATCTGGGTGACTGCATATGCTTGCTACTTCTCGATTAACTGCCTGCTCTCTGCCCTTGCTTGTGTCTTATGGCTGCATCTTTTGTCTCCGTTGCTACCTGCTGCTATTTTGGGGGCTCGCCACAGCAACACACTATACACGTAGTGGTAAGTCTTTTCACCATTTCTGCTGGTGTTAAAGCTCTCACAGTACCCACTGAAGGGGATTAACAGATCCTACTCTTCACTGTGCCTCAGGGCCTCTGACTTGGATATGTCCAGAACAAATGCAGGTGGAGGCTCACTAATTAGAGTTTTTTATTAAAAAAAAAATAAAAATTGTTAGTTTACAAACAGGGCAGTGTCTTTGGGTAAGTAATGAGCACTTGAAAAGCCATCTTTCACCACGCTTGGCTGAGACATGGCAGTCTGTCTGCCCAAGGAAACTGGCACTAATGTTAAGCTTCTGATCCTTGAAAAATTGCAAGCGTGGGCTGATGTTCAGATGGCTTGTTTGGTGAGAATTACAGTTTTCAGTCCTGCCCAGAAGGAAGATTTGTGCCTCCAAGCTATGTACAATTGAGCTGTAGAAAGCTGAGGAGCAGCTCATCTATTCCTGTCAATGGGTGGTGCCTGTCAAGAGAGACCTGTAGGTAACAAGGCTTGTAGGAGGCTGGGCCTTCCAGCTGCTTCTGGTAGCACTGCAGAGCATTTCCAGTGGATGCATACCCATGTCAGCTCAGTTCTTCTGGCAGTTGAGACTTCTCACTCTGCACTCCTTGACATGCTGTTTCTCCAAAGAGAAGATCGAGGAGAAATGTGTCAGTAGTGCAGGCTGGTGATTTAAGGAAAGAGCAAAAGAGCAGTAGCCACATCCATCTGTCTCTCCCATCTGCAGTGCAGTGGTGATAGTTTTGTCCTTACTAGCAGTTTGAACAGGGGAAAAAAAAAAAAATTGGGAAGCACTGAAGACTTTTCCTTATTTGCTTTCCTTTGCTTGCTTCCCTATGCTTGTCATGCAGCTCAGAGGTTGAGTTTACAGTAGGCCTCTTGGTGCCAGCAGGAAGCAAACTGAAACTGACTGTTCCTTTGTTCCCCTCATAGGATAAATATGGCCTTGGAACCAGGCTTCAGCGGCAGAGGCCCGGAGCTCCCATCAGCACCCTTGCTGGACTTTCGTGAGTCTCAGGGTTGGGGTTGCCTTTGTGGGAAGGCTGTCAGGTATAGGCAAGAGTGAATAAAGCATCTTCAGAAAGGTGGGGAAGATATTAGCAGATAGCAGTGAGAGAAGCTTTCTTCTTTGGCGCATCAGAGAGATGTCAGGTCCTTGGGCATCTCTGTGCAGCAGCTCCAGATGTTTTGCTTTCTCCCAACAGAAACAAATGACTACTCATGTCCTTGTGCAGTTAGTATTGTCCTGCACTCTCAGCTCTCGCTGCTGTCTGTGTTCCAGTGCAGTTACTGCTGTTGCTGTCTGTCAGAGCATGTGTGCTGTATATTATAACTGAGGTATTCCTCACTTCAGCCTGAAAGAAGGAGAGGACCAGAAGGAGATCAAGATTGAACCAACTGATGCAGTGGAAGAAGTGGAACCGCTTCCTGAGGATTACTACACAAGACCCATCAATCTGACAGAAGGTAAGGCCTTAATATTCTGTCACTTTTTGCCCTTACATTATATAACATGGGCAGTCTGAGGGGATCCTAATGGCCTGAGATTGTTATAATTTTTATGCTAGGATTGAAATGGTGGGAAATATGTCACTTTTTAAATGGCAACATTGAATGCAGCCTCAGCTTCATGTTGTACATGGAAAGCTCAGAGGCGAATACATCAGGCTTCTTAATGGTTGTTTCATTTTCTTGCTGACCTTAATTTCTGTGCATGTGAAGTATCCACTTTTGGATAGAGAGCAGAGATTATGTCCTTTTTCAAATAACATGAGGAAATAAGGAAGTAGTGTTGCTGCTGGGGAGTTGGAACCTAAGCTGACCTGTTGAGTAACAATTACTCATTACTTTTGACATCATCCCAGAATAGCTTGCCTACAAAATGTGCCAATATTAATTAATTCAGGAAAGGTTTATGAAAGGGCTGGATCATCTTGGTCTCCTTTTCTCATGAGACTGTCAATAGTGAGAGTCTGCTGGTAAGGAAGACAACTTTTGTGGTTTCCTGCAGTGAGGGAAAGGCTGCCGGGTGGCTTACTGCCCCTTAGACACTGCAAATAGTGAGGAGCCAATATTTTGAGAGAAACCCATGGGAGGTTTGGCTGCTGGGACTACTTTGCCTCAGGAACTATGTAGTCACTATTTCTATGCATTAGTCTGAATTATGCAGACTCCTTGCTGAGAAGCTGTATATTGTCCTCACACCACCCAGCTGTGAAGACTAGGAAAGAGCTAGGAAAACTTGTTTGCCCTTGGCAGGAAAAGAACTTATTTTCTAGATGATTACAAAATCCTGTTTCCACCTCAGCTGAGCTTTGAATAGAGATCAAGGTCCGTTGTTTCTCCTGGGCTGGCACCAATGTTGCTCTCGTGTCGCCATGCCCAGTCACATACACAACTCTTACCTTCCATTTGTTCACTGCCAGAAACGGTGATACTTACTGGGTGCAGGCTGAAATTAAGCTTCTCGGAGATTGTAGCATGCCTGCACACGGTGCGCTGCATGCTCGCTCCTAGGCCAGTGCTCAGTACAGCCTAGCACAAGTTCCAGTGCTGGAGAGAGACGTTCATTTGTCTTGCTTTCTGTTTTGTGCCCAGTGACGACTTTACGCCAGCGTCTGCTGCAGCCTGACTTCCAGCCGATCTGCGCCTCCCAGCTCTACCCGCGTCACAAGCACCTCCTGATCAAACGTTCTCTGCGCTGCCGGGTAGGTGATTAACTACAAAGAAGTGCTTTTTTGAGGCTCAAAGAACTTAGGTTATGGGAAAAAGAGTAATTTAATAGAAAGTGCTCAGATGAGCCTGGTTGTTGAAAGTTCTCATCCATGTTACTGGTAGTTAGGTGAGGGAGGCTGTCACATCTCTGACATGATGAAGAAGGGGAAAGGGGGACAACATTGTTAAAGGTGGGTTTGTGTAAGGGCCTGTGCGCTTTGTCCAGCCAAGGAATCTGAGAAGGCTGCCAGTACAGTCAGAATGAAAATATTTCTGCAATTACTAAAGAGAAAAATCAACTCAAACAAAATCACAAAATGGTAGGGGTTGGAAGGGACCCCTAAAGATCATCTAGTCCAACCCCAATCACCTATAGTAGATCCCACAGGGCCAACCCCAGGCAGCATTTGAAAGTCTCCAGAGATGGAGATTCCCCCACCACTCTGGGCATCCTGTTCCAGTGCTCTGTTACCCTCACAGGGAAAAAGTATTTCCTCATGTTGAGGTTGAACCTCTTGATTTCCAGTATATGGCCATTGCCCCTAGTCCTGTCACTGGACACCATTGAGAAGAGCCAAGCCCCATCTTCCTGACACCCACCCTCTAGATATTCATAAGCACTGGTAAGATCCCCTCTCAGCCTCCTCTCCTCCAAGCTAAAGTGTTAATGCAGAGTAGTGAAGATGCCCTTAGAGTAAAGGCAGAAAGAGGATGTTTCAGAGAAGAAAATTAGACATCTGGGAAATGAAGATAAACAAAAATTAAATTCAGTGTGTGCTGTTGGCTTACTACATAGTCTTCAAAAAGCTGCTTGCTTTCTCAGCGAAATGGATATTTATCTATTTCCAAGAGTAACAGAGCAATACTCTTGAAAGTATTTAAAATGCAAAATGCAAGATATTTTCTTAGAAATATTTAGTGTCAGACTGAGCCTGTATTTGAAAAGTAGGCTGTGAGAAGATCAGTCTTGAGATCCAGTTATCTGATTTATTTTTTTTAATTGGATTCTGGGGCATAAGTCAATGGGTTCTCAGCTTTTGTGTTGCCTTCCTTCTGCAGTCAGTGAGTGTCCCAAGTGTTTTTAAGCCCATTTCTAAACCTTATGTTTCTGAGATTGCACCAATAGTGATAGATATGACATTTTTGGAGTATCAGTAGCTTGACACAGCAGGGGCTACACACACCCCAAGGTAGTTTTTATGTGGGCTGTGATCTTATGGCTAGTGACATGGGGCTTGCAGCTCTCATTCTTTGGCCTGTGACTGCCCACTGTCTTCTGATGCTGAGTAAAATCTCTTTGTGTCTAGAAATGTGAACATAACTTGAGCAAACCAGAATTCAATCCAACATCTATCAAATTCAAGATCCAGCTGGTTGCTGTGTAAGTAAGATATGGGGACTGGGGACAACAACAGCCTATCCATGCTTAGTTAATGCCTTCTATTTTAATCTCTTTTGTACTCTTGATTTGACCACTTGTACAATTGTGCCCTCTCTTAGGAGGGTGTAATCACTTTTTTAATATATTCAGCTTATCTGTAGTAAGTTTACTTCCTGATCTTCTATAAAGTTTGGTGAAGATTTCAGCTGTTTGAAAAAGACTTGCAGGCTCTGCTAGCCCCCCCATGGTAGTGGAGTTTGTAGGATTAAGCTTATACAGGAAAAAGGCATTTCATGTTTGTTTTTTTATGTAAGCTAAGCTCTGATAGCATTGAACAAGTGAGGTGGATGTCTGCAAAGACTCAAGGAGGTAGGTTACAGACAGCACCACAGTCCATCATGGTTGTTTGCTTTGTTCTTCCAGTAACTATATCCCTGAAGTGCGAATCATGTCTATTCCCAACCTGCGTTACATGAAGGTCAGTACTTTATTCAAGAAATGTCTTGGGGTGAGATGCAGACAGGAGGTGTGGATGTGGGACCTTTTCGGAAGATGATGTGGTGTGATGATTGTTCCCTGAGGGCTTCGCTTGCTCCATTTAGAGAGGGTGCAGAGTTTAAAGGAGCTGTCAGAATAACACTGTGTGTACTTGTCACTCTGCATGAGTAGATTATGGTGCAGTGTGACATCTGGCATCGGAAGGACACACCAATACCTGAAGAATAAAAGGGGTGGAGTTGAGATCTTGGCTAGATTTCAAAGATGGGTATTTCTTCTATTACAAAGGAGTTCTGTGTGGCATTGGCACCTTTCCTGTGGGCTGGGGGTGTTCACTGTCCATCCCTAGAATGTTTGTGATGCTATTTTTGAATGTGTTGATCAGTCACTGAAGATGGAGGTGCTACCAGTGCTTGAACTGTGATTCCTCAATCTCCCCAGGAGAGCCAAGTCCTTCTGACTCTGACCAACCCAGTGGAGAACATCACACATGTCACGCTGCTGGAGTGCGAGGAGGGAGACCCTGATAACATCAACAGCACTGCCAAGGTATTGTAGCCTCCTGCTGTGCGAGCCCAGACCTTTTCCAAGGCTTCCCACTCCCATTTTTCCTTCCACGGGTCACACTTTTCATATGTCCTTCGGTCCTTGATGACTGTGTTGCATTTTCCTCCTTGGAGCTTAAATGTCTGTCACCAATATAAATGTCAGCTTATAAAGTATTTTGAAATTGTGTCTTGTTCATTGAGATCCAGAACCCAAGGGAGAAATATCCAGTTTCACTGGTAGAGTGGTAACCAGGTGATACCAGAGTGGAGGAAAGCCCAGGATGAATCACTTCTCTGTTTTAAACTGTAGTAAAGCAGCCCTCAGAAGGGGAGGGCTCTCTCCTGCTCATCATGAGGTGGTGCTCAGTGCTGAAAAGCTGCTTCTCTCTGTGCTCTGTTTTAGGTGGCAGTTCCTCCCAAGGAGCTTATTCTGGCTGGCAAAGATGCTGCAGCAGAATATGATGAGCTGGCAGAGCCTCAGGACTTCCAGGATGACCCTGAGTGAGTATTTGTCATGTGGGGATCCTGTCGCTTAAATTTGGCAGTTTAACCAACTTGCTCTCCTCTGCCTTCAGCATGTTTTGGGTTGTGGGTTTTTTTGGTTGGTTGTTTTTTGTGTCTGTTTTTCTTGTTGGTTGGTTGGTTTTCTTTTCATTTGGTTTTGTTTTGTTGTGGCGTTTTTTTGGGTTTCCTTGATGATGGTGGTGTTTTTTTGGGGGGGGGGGCCTTTCGGAGACCAGCAATCCAAACTTTTGTGCCGTTGGTCACGGGAACTTTTTTCCCCTGCAAAGAAGGGTGTGTTGTGTTGGCCGCGAGCCACTGG
>JANHFX010002397.1:0-35839 GCA_027560015.1 Chloroceryle amazona
ATGCGCCGCCGCGGGAGCGCGCACCCACCCCTTTCGACTCGCCGCCGCCGTCCACGCCATGCGGCAGGGGCAGAAAGGACTGGGCATGCCTAGGGGAAGGCGTGGGGTGTTGTGGGGCAAAAGCGCGGGGGCTGAGGACGCGGCGGGTGCCGGCAAGGGGGTGTGGAGTGTGCTTGGGGGGAGGCGGTGAGCGCCCCCGGAACCGAACCGCACCGCCGCCGCCACCAGCACAGGAGGAGAGGGCGACGGAGGCGCTGCCCCGCTTTGTTATGGCAGGGCCTAGCGGAGGTGTGGGGCTAACTCCCACCTGCTCACAACCTCTGTTCTCGTCACCTCTCTGCCACACATTCCAACCTAAGTATTTCACTGCTTGCAGCCCCCATAGAGGGGTAAAACTGTCCCCCTTGGGTGACACTCGTGTGTCCAAGGGTAGCACTTGGTAGTGCTCCCTGGCTCTGGGTACCTGCTCCCAGGCGCAGGTGCCTGGTGGGACTCTGATCTGCACTGCAGCAGTGCCTCGGGTTCTAACATCCTTACCCTACAGACACAGTGTCCCTGGGAGGGGGGCAGCAGGAAAAAGGCCCTTTGTGAACATGTAAGAGTCCAGACTTTGGGGTAGCCCCTTGACTCTGCAAGATAGGCCGGTATTCTCTGGGGCTGCAGCCTTAGGAGTCACCTGGGCTTCCCCAGAGTCCACAGCGGCCACCAGCAGAGCCAGGGAGGGATGCCTATGGAGAAGCCATCCAGCCTTAGAGGCAGCTCAAGCTTCTTGGCCTGTGCCTTTTGCACAGAGTAGCTGTGTGCCAGTGCTCTGCTGGTTTCTTCAGGACCCCAAATAATCTATATTAATATGAGTGAAATTAAAAGGAAGCCCTTGGGTTGTAACCTGGTTCCCCTAAGCTTGGCCGTGGAAGCTAAAGCCGTTTAGTCTGCTTGTTTGCTTCACCCTGAACATAATTGAAGCCCAAGTGCTCAAACACTTGAGCTGAGCAGCAATGCTCTGCACCACATTTCACCAGGCATACCACCACCAGATATCTGCTGCTCTCATTGTGGAAATACTCAAAACAGGCAGCAGCTTTGCTGGAAGCAGCCGGCCAAAGGGTGAGGTGAGAACCCTGTGAGTACTCTGTAAGGTCTTATAGCACCAGAACATCTTCAAAGGGCCTGGGAATACAGAAGTCCATACGTTGAAAGCTAAAACCCCATGAACTGGGAGACACGAACGAAAGAGGGAAGCTAAAATGAAAAGGGAAGATGTTTGGGTTTGCTAATGAGGTGTCCAAAGTGCTCTGGTGTTCTGGATGAAGAGGGTTTGGACCTGTCCAAACAAGCCTAGTACACATCAAAACCCACTGCTTCCATTCTGGACCCAGGTGGAGTGACAGTGCTGTACCCAGCCATCAGCACAATGACCAGCTTATGTCCCCCTGGCCTCTGGGTCATACCTGCGTAGTCAGGTTAGCAGCAAGGGAGCAAAGGACAGAGTGGTGGGATGGGGAACATGTTTGACCCTCCTCAAGCACCATTTCATTCTACCTCAGTTTGAATCTATTTTCTTGTCAGAGTCTACAAATTGGTTCCATGACTCCAGCTCTGTGCAGGAGCTAAAGGCAAATGCATGGGGGAGAAAAAAAGAGCATTTAAAGCCCACCCTTGGTCACTATCAGGGCAAGCACCCTAAGAAGTGAGCAGTCATCCCTCATCCTTTGAGGGGCACCTTCTGAGGGGCTGGTTGGAGGTAGGGGATGGACACTCCCCCATCACATCACTTGTAGAATCATAGAATGGTTTGTGTTGGAAGGGACATTTAAAGGTCATCTTATCCAACCCTCCTGCAATGAGCAGGCACATCTTTAACTAGATCAGGTTGCTCAGAGCTCCATCCAACCTGACCTTGAATGTTTCTAGGGATAGGACAGCTCTGTTTTGGGAAAATGAGCTGCAATGCCAGCATAGCTGGATCCTCAGCCCTCCAGTTGGTACTGGTTCCCTTCCCACTGTCTGCCAAGTTAGGGCAGGCAATGAAACCAAGCACCTCTTGGTCTGTATGGGCTTTTTCATGCAGGTTTCCACACAGACGCCCTCCACCAAAGCCTCCAGACTTGATTTTTATTTAACCTGCAGGGACTGGCATTGGCGAGGGAGGTGGAAGGCCTCTGGGAGTTGATCAAGTACGTTTAACACTTGGATATGCCCTCCTTATTCCATGCTAGCTGGGTAACCAGCCTCCCCGCACTGAATGGCTTAGTGGTGTCACAACTGCGCAGCTGGTGGCAGAGCTTGGCTCTACTCTGTAGGTAGGTGTTTGCTTGAACAGCTTGATTAATGTTTTCAGTAATTTGATATAATAATAACATGTAGAACTTATATCACATTACAGGTCAGCCTCGCCACAGAGAGAATCTGGATGGCTTCCGCATGGTGCCACAGTCCCTGGCAGAGAGGGAAGAGGCAGGACAGGAGCCATCCCCAGGGGCACCTATCTCCCCATCGGGTTGTGTTTGCCAAACACATCCTTCTCTGTAAGTCCCAGGAGGACTATCCTGAGGGTAAACTCCAGGTGTCCCATGTGTGGGAAGCTCCAGCCCACCCAGTTTTGGGTACCATCATTTTTATGGCCTTGGGCTTGCATCCCTTTTTGTACCACAGGCAGTGGTGGATTATCATAGAATCATGGAAGAGTTTGGGTTGGAAGGAATGTTTAAAGGTCATCTAGTTCCCCCATGCCCTGAGCATGTTCCTCATAATAACTTATATATACCAGGCTCATATTCCTTATAAAACAAAATTGTCTACTTATCCCCAATTTATTCAGCCTCTGGATGTGGTGGAGGTGGATATTATTCAGCAGTTGGTTATTGTCCACAGATAACCTTGTGGATATATCTAATACCACCTCAAACATCTGGTGACTTCATCAGCTTCTTCGCTTTGCTCTTGTCCTACACTCCCACCCCAGAAAGCGGCTGTAGGTAGCAGGATGTGGCCATCAGCTGAGCTTGCTGGGCTCTTATGTTTACCAGCCACCCAGGTGCCTGATGCCATGCCAGTTATCCAAAGTCTGGGTTCAGCCTGTGTTACCTCAGCTGAGGCTCTCAGGCTGACCCAGAGGCAATGTGACACCTTGACATTTTGAGCAACCAGCCAGGAGTTGTTCATCCAAAGGGACTGGCCTTTGGCTGCCAGAGCACGGGCTGGATGAAGCACTCAGTTGTCCTAGCTGCATGTCCCATGTCTCCAGCGATATGAAAAATCGGGTACGCAGCTCATGAGGCCAGGAGGGTATCTATGCCTATGCTAACTCATGGTGGTTGTTTGGAGGAGCCACATCTTGCAGAATTGCTTCTTGATACTTCCTCACCTGGTCTTTAGCTGGCCCAGTCCAACTGAGCAGGTGGCTGGGTAAAGCAGGCAGCTCTGTCCAGCCCCACTACCTTCCCCTGATGCTCAGATGTGGGCCCACTCCAGATCCTTTAGGGTGGACCTTCTTCCCCCTCCTCAGCCAGGAGGTGCAGTATTTCTGGCTGACAACCAGAGCCACTTCAGGGAATGTTTCAGCCAGAGACACATCACATCAGTTATCCTGCAAGGGCTCTCACAGTTTTCAGTCCAGGGAAGTCTAAGGGAGCTTCTTCAGCCAGGTTCTATCTGATTTCCAGGTGGCAATGGAGGGAGAGTGAATAATTTATCTCTTGTCTCCCAGATCCCTCCCTGTTCAAGTTTCACCTCAGCTCTGCTTCACCTCAATCCTAAAGAGCATGCTCCAGTGCTAGATCCCATCATCTCCTAGGGACATGGCTGGTCCTGGTGGTGCTTATGTCTGTGCCAGAACATTAGTAAGTAGACCAAAAGACCTAACGGCATGAATAACAACAGCTCCAGACAGTCTCCACAGAAAGTCTTATTTTCAGTTCCTCTTTCACAGCATAACTTTCACATTTACATTGGTCTTATTGTTTATTATTAATTCAACAGTAGCACACAGAGGCCCTGACTGAGTTTGGAGCTGGAGTGTACCAAGCACTGTGGGAATACACAGTGGGATGCAGTGCCTGAAGAACACATCATCAGCCCAAGAACATGTCCCTGCATGAAAGAAGATAAGTTATTTGATGTCTTTTTCTATTTTGAGATAGATACAAAAGTAATGGGTGCTAAAGTTAGCAGTGAATCATAAAACGGTTTGTGTTGGAAGGGAACTTTAAAGGTCATCTTGTCCAACCCCCCTGCCATGAGCAGGGACATCTTGCATCAGGTTACTCAGAGCCCCATCCAACCTCACCTTGAATGTTTCCAGGGATGGGGCATCTACCATCTCTCTGGGCAACCTCTGCTAGTGTCTCACCTCTGTGAAAACCCTCAGTGTAAAAAATGTCATCTTTACATCTAGTCTCAATCTACCCTCCTTTACCTTAAAATCATCACCCCTTGTCCTGTCACAGCAGGCCCTGCTAAAAAGTCTGTCCTTGTCTTTCCTGTAGGCCCCCTTTCAGTATTGAAAGGCCACAACAAGGTCTCCCCAGATCCTTCTCTTCTCCAGGCTGAACAACCCCAACTCTCTCAGCCTTTCTTCATAGAAGAGGTGTTCCAGCCCTCTGACAATTTTTTGCTGCCCTCCTCTGGACCCACACCTCAAGTCCATGTCTTTCCTGTGCTGAGGACCCCAGAGCTGGACACAGCACTCCCAGTGGGGTCTCACCAGAACACAGAGGGGAGAATCCCCTCCCTCGACCTGCTAGCCATGCTGCTTTTGACATCATCGGCCTCCTGGGCTGCAAGTGTACGTTGCCAGCTCATGTCCAGCTTTTCACCCCCCAGAACCCCCAAGTCCCCAGTCCAGAGGGCTGCTCTCCATCCCTTCATCCCTCAGCCTGTAGCAATACCGGGGGTTGCCCCAACCCAGGTGCACCACCTTGCACTTGGCCTTGTTGAACCTTATAAGATTTACACAGAGCCACTTCTCAGAGGTGAAAATCTTTTTTATTTATTTTTTTTTCCCTTACTTTGCCTAACAACCCTTGCAAACCACGGTGAAGGTTTATCAAGCACCTCTCAGCTCAGGGGCCATTACAGGTTCCTGGGACTCCAGAGCTGTTTAACAAAACCAGTTAAATGTGACACTGGGATGCTGTATCGAGGCAGGTGCTCGCTCCCGGCTCGGAGGAACCTAGCCTGTTCAAGGAGAACGACCGCGTTGGGACACACACCCTGTCCTGATACCTGCCCGAACGATGACACAGGGACTTTGCATAACGTGATAAAGAACCACAGCGACGCACTCACGGGAGGAACTGCATCTATTTTATTTCCTTCCTTCCTTTCCTTTCCCCTTTCGTTTTCCATCTTTCGGCGCAGCGCTACCTGTTATGACCTGCACGCGCAGGCGCTTCCCCTTCCAAGCAGGCTCGCCCGCCATTTTGTATGCCCTTGTTTTCCCGCGGCTCAGCCGCTCCGCGCAGCACCGCCACCGAGCCCTTCTGGCCCCACTCCCCAGCCGTAAGTCTGCTCTCACCCACCTCTCGCGAGAGCGGCGCGCCCTGCGCGCGCATGTAATACGTCACCGGGGGCGGGTCGCTTATAAATATCACCCGCGCGCTTGCGCTCGGCCCTTCCGGCCCAGCGGCGAGATGGTGGGTGTTGCTGGCGGGGACGCTGTCCGGGCCCGGCCGCGCCATCCCTCGGCTGTCGGCGCCATCCTGCCTCTGGCGGCTGCCCGGCCTCGCTCCCGCCGCGTCGGGCCGCTGCGGGAGGCGATGCGGTGCTTATTTTAGGGCGGGCCGCGGGCGGAGGAGGCTTTGCCCTGGGGACTCTGGCTGGGCCTGCTTAGTGCTCGGGGGTGCGGGTAGCGGGCAGCCGGGGGGGGTGCTTGGCTCGTGGCGGCGTTTGCTGTGCTTTAGTTTAGGAAGGAGGGCATCTTATCGAGAGGCCCCCCGCAGTAGCACTTGCTTGGACTGGCAGTAAGGGTAACGGCGCGTTTGAGAGCCCGGAGCGCGGTCAGAGAAGCCACTTCGTGCGCTTCTGCAAGGGCAGTGGGGCTGCGGTGGGGGGTGCGAGTTCCCCCCCCTTTCATCTGTAGGATCAGATGTTTATGTCAGTCGTACGCAGTGACCGGCAGCTGTCAGCCTTGCATAGGTTTCAGCATTCAGTTCTGCTGGGTCCTCCTACAAGATTTCGTGATCCCAACTAAAACTCCCTTTTTTAGGGGCTAGTAAACTTGTCTGCTTAAGGCACTTTCTTTCAAGTAACTTTGAAAAAGTAAAAAGCATTTTTTAGTGAGTGTTTTTTAGCTCTGGGTTTAGTTGTACAATATCTTTTTGAAGTTCGGAGTGATTTTGAATGGATAATTCTTTGTTGGGCAGAGAACTCCAGGTGTAGCCCTGCCTCGCTTGGCTGTTGGTTTGCAGAGGGAGGCTACAGGGCTGGCACTTGAGCACAGCTTAGAAAAAAGCCTCTATTTCCCCCCCAAAATGACTGACTCAGAGGTGGATGTTGAAATACAGGTTTACTGCAGCTTTTGAAACTGAAATTGTTTCCATAGCATTACAGATTTGTTGAAACATACGGTGAAGATGAGCTGTGCTTCTCTATTTCCTCGGCTTTTGGGGTGCATTGAAATTCTGGTGGTATGCTGTGGCCAAACTGCTGTCTGTGTGGTTCTCAAACTAGAATGGGACTGGGTGATGTCTTAAAATAAGCTTGCAAGTTGGGGGTGGGGGAGTTGTGAGGGAATGTAGGGACAATGTAATTGGGGCGTAAAGATCATGTTTTAAGATTGTAATGGAATTCAGAAGCTGAACAACTGATGCTGAGAAGAACTAGAATGTAAAATGTCTTGCATATGCATCATATTTGTGTTTCAAGGCAAGAGACTAAGTAGCAAACACAAACTCTTATTTTCTCTCTGTAGTCTCACCGCAAGTTCTCAGCTCCAAGGCATGGGTCTCTGGGCTTCCTGCCCCGCAAGCGCAGCAGCAGGCACAGGGGCAAGGTGAAGAGCTTTCCCAAGGATGACCCCAGCAAGCCTGTCCATCTCACAGCCTTCTTGGGGTACAAAGCTGGCATGACCCATGTTGTCCGTGAAGTCGACAGACCTGGATCCAGTATGTATTAGTGTTCCTTTTGATAGTGGAGGTGGTTTTATTTATGTATGGCAATGGTCATCTGTTCATTAGTAGCCCTGGATTTCAGCCCTAGCTTGACTTCACCCTGTTCAAAGTCTTTGAGTGGGTAAGGTACAAAGCACCCAAACCCCTCCCACTTCAGTGAGTGGCATCACAGCAGCAAGACTTCATATCTAACAGTGTCTGTCCTGATAATGGCCCTGTTTGAGATGCGTGGTGACCTGATGGTCTGGTTCAGCTGTACTGTAGCAGGCTGCTTAGGATGGCCCTTTATTGATGGGTGAACATAAGCAGATTGCTGTTGCCTTTTTTCTGCTGTTTGTCCTGTCCTGGATGTGGTTCTGTCACTCTACCATCCATTTTCCTTGTCAGGCTTTGCTGTGCTTCTTGCTGACCTGGCCTCAAATTTTTGCAAGGCATTAAATTATAACTTAAGAGTTGGTCACTTCACTGTGCATCTTCCTTGCCTTTGTGAAAAGAACTTGAGTTGTTTAAGTTTTGTTGTGCGTGAGAATGAGCAGATGCTGTTTAACAGCTGATGCTGGTGTTAATTGTTGTGCTGTATCTGTCTTCATCCAGAGGTGAATAAGAAGGAGGTGGTTGAGGCAGTCACTATAATAGACACTCCTCCCATGGTCATTGTGGGCATTGTGGGATATGTGCAGACTCCTCGTGGTCTCCGTAGCTTCAAGACCATCTTTGCCGAGCACATCAGTGATGAGTGTAAGCGTCGCTTCTACAAGAACTGGTAAGAGCACGGAGCTTTTGCTTGTTGCCTTGATCTCGTGCCATGGGTTGCAGATCATGGTAGTACAGCTCTTTGAAGAAGCTTTTCCACTATTAAGTGTTTGGCTGTGATGAAGTGGCCTAATAATGGGGTAGGCTGTAGGAATGGCTCTAGGAAGGTAACAGCACAGTGTTAGCTAGTGCCCATCTTGGCACGGGGCTGACCAGTGTGGGTTTTGCCTGAGATCTCTTTAACAGGCTACACATGATGATACTTCGACGGGCGGACATAAGGAAATCGCCTCTGGCGCTTGTTGTTGAGTGTCGAGTCCTGACTGTAGCCCTGTATTCTCAGGAAAGGAGAGGACAAGTGTTAATTCTGATTACTGTTCCAGGCACTGTTGTGATTCAAAGTGTGCGCGTTGGCCTGAGTGCGGCTCCAGCATGTCTAGAGCTTACAGCCTGTTTATGAACTTTGTAGGCTGAAAAGACGTCAGAGTAGAGCAATAGTGATCTCAGGGGTGTTAGAGTAATGACCTTACTGTCAGGCTGAGCTCAGGCTTGCACGGGGGGAAATTGTGGTCTTCTGCAGCAGATATCAGTCATCTGGCAATTGCTTTAAAGATCTGTTTTTTCTGTTATTGTTTGATATCTCTCTACAGTCTTCTGTACTGTGACTATTAATGTGCTTTGGAATTCATGGCAGCTCCGCTCAGCTCTGGCAACTTCGCCACTGTCTGATGAGCTGCAGGCTCCGCTTGCCAGTGGAAAAGATTCCTTAGAAACTGGTAATGAGCCAAAACCAGCTGAGGTGGCAGCTCCTTCCGCTCATCCCCGCTTCCCTGGGGGATCGATGAAGGGCTTAGCCAAACCTTGTCTCTGCTCTGCTCCTGAAGGCACAAGTCCAAGAAGAAGGCCTTCACCAAATACTGCAAGAAATGGCAAGATGAGGAAGGCAAAAAGCAGTTGGAGAAAGATTTCAATAGCATGAAGAAGTACTGCCAGGTTATTAGAGTCATGGCTCACACTCAGGTAAGTGCCTGTGGGACTCAGATGTACACTGGAAACAGCTAAGAGAGGAAGCATAAAACTTGGTCCATCTCTGTAGGGACATTTCTGCCCTCCCCTGCAGCTGCATGTGAACTGTTAAGTACAGTACATGGACCAGCCCTATTCATTCTGTATAAAGCCTGTACTCACAGGATGCCTGAGGTGCTTTATGGGCAACTGCTGGCACTCTTAAGAAGCAATGTCCAAGAGACTGAACCACAGTAAGAACTTCTTGAACTCAGTCCTTTGCTGATACCATGTAGACCCAGTCTCTTAATTCAGGCTGTTTTCATTTGCAGCTAGAACCTGTAACTCTGGGGTTTGCATGGTCAGCATCATTTCAGGCCACGTTCTGTAGGGGCTGTCAACACTCTTTTGATGGCTTCTGCCAACACTCGGAGGCTTTCGATGGCTTCTGTTTGTTGCTCAGCTGGAGGAGGCGTACTGCTGAGTGGTGTGGTGGTGACTCCTCAGCCATCATTGCCAGACTTTCTTGTGAGGTGCAATTAAATCTGAGTTGACTGTAAGTGCAATGAGATGTTGTGATATTGCTGATTTTACTAAAGTTAATTTTCCATTCCAGACAGCAAAGGTAGAACTGCAGCTGTTCTACTTGCTACTGTGCTAAATACAGTAGAAGTAACTGTAAATATGACCCTACCCAAAGTGTCCTTCAGTGTAGCAGGCTTTATGAAAGAATAGTAGAATGGTTTGGGTTGGAAGGGACATTTAAAGATCATCTAGTTTTAATCCCCTTGCGATGGGCGGGGACATCTTTCACTAGCTCAGGTTGCTCAAAGCCCCATCCAACCTGACTTTGAACACTTCCAGTGACAGAGCATTCTCAGCTTCTGTGAGCAGCTTGTGCCAGTGTCTTATCACCCTTATAATGAAAAAGAAAACGTCTTCCTTATGTCCAATCTAAACCTACTCTCAGTTTAAACCCACCAACCCTTGTTATCTCCTGTCCTTCCCTGATTGTGTTTGGCTGGTGGCTGTGAGGTTAGAATTCTGTGTTCCTCTGGGTGGTGTATAACTTGCAGATGCTGAGACTTGTTATTTAAGAAACAGCAGGGCCCTTCCCACTAGAGTACACCTTTTATTTCAGTGTTGAAATCGTGTATCCTGGACAAGGCTAGGCTTAGTTAGAAATCTTAACAGAGTGGGCCACAGCTAGGATACTGGGCTAGTTAATAAAAGGTTCATCTTGGAAGAGCAGGAGCCTAAATTTCATCCTTTTTGTTTTCCAGATGCGTTTACTTCCCCTGAGACAGAAGAAGTCTCACCTGATGGAGATCCAAGTAAATGGTGGCACTGTTGCTGAGAAAGTGGATTGGGCCCGTGAGAAGTTGGAACAGCAGGTGCCTGTGTCGACTGTCTTTGGCCAGGATGAGATGATTGATGTCATTGGAGTTACCAAGGGCAAGGGTTATAAAGGTAAGCACATGGAAGTTCTCTAATGAAATCCCAGCCTTGAGTTAGCCCACAGATGTGTGAAAAGAGCTGAAGAGGTAAATCCACAGTGCTGTCATGGTTCAATGATGAAAGAATGGAATGAGCGCTGGGCACAGCGCCTGACACCCGTGAGGAGTCATTCCATGCTGCCTTCCTTCTGAGAACATAACCCAGGGACAGGGGCTGAGTGCTTCACTGGTGTATGTGGTTCATTCCTGGGATGTTGGGTCTGAGCTTCCCTGTTGCCTGAAGACAGCAGCTTGAAATGTGGCTTAAACTTCAGTTTGTTGACATCTCAGCTTGACAGTAGTTGACAACACTGCTTCAATTTCTTTTAGGTGTTACCAGCCGCTGGCACACCAAGAAGCTGCCCCGCAAGACTCACAGGGGTCTGCGCAAAGTGGCCTGCATTGGTGCATGGCACCCTGCTCGCGTGGCTTTCTCTGTGGCCCGGGCTGGTCAGAAGGGCTATCACCATCGGACTGAAATCAATAAGAAGGTTTGTGTCTTTCAACTGCTGGGAGGAAACAAGCTGGCTGAGGTCCCTTGCTGCATGACGGTGAATAGGATGGAGAGCTTTGCTTCAGATGTTTTGCTCTGTTTGAATGGCACCTTGAGGGCAGTAACCATAACCCATTACATTGGATAACAAAATTCTTGTATAGTCATGTTTTTAAAAGTGCAACTGTCATTTATTTCCTAGCCCTATGTAGAAATCTTTGCATTTTGGCTGGTGATAGGCCCCTTCTCCTACCTTTTGCTAAATAGAAATTCATGATATTTTTAGATCTACAAGATTGGCCAGGGTTACCAAATCAAGGATGGAAAGCTGATCAAAAACAATGCTTCAACTGATTATGACTTGTCTGACAAGAGCATAAACCCTCTGGTGAGTAGTTGTGGCTCTTGTCTGAGTCTGCTTGTGAGCTGCAATTTTAATAGCAGGTGGGCCTGGTATAAGCTGCAGAATGATTGAATGAAGAGCTCTTGAGATAAAACTGGGATGCTGGGGGAGGTGGTGTTGCTTAGTCATTCTCACTATTGACTTGAGTATCTTGCTAGTTGCATTGGATATGTGGCAGTAGTATAGAGATGTTATAAACCTAGAAATGATACTCATAAATAAGGAATAACTTAGCATGCAGAGCAGCTTTTGCTGTTTCATCAGTGTCTTGTTGCTGCTGTTCTTGGCAAAAGCAGGCGGGGGTGGTTGCTGATCCTGCTTTATACAGAGCACTAACTGTTCTCTCCTTGCTCAGGGAGGCTTTGTCCACTATGGTGAGGTGACCAATGACTTCATCATGCTGAAAGGCTGCGTCGTTGGGACCAAGAAGAGGGTCCTAACCCTGCGCAAGGTTAGTAGAGCAACCTGCTATCACAAGGGCTGGGCAGCAAAGTTGGCTGCACTGCCTCTGTGCTGGCTCTGCTTGCTGCTGTGGGACTTCACCTATTAGCCAGCTAGAAAGAAAAGCCCCATGCACACAAACCCACCTCATACTAATGACCTTGTGAGTAGCATGAGGTCTGGTCCCCATTTAATTCAGTCCAGGGCTGCTTTTAGTGATTTTAGTGATGGGCATGCTTTAGGGTTGAGAATTCTTGTGGACAGAGGTGCAGGCTGGCTTACTAGCAAGTGCTCCTTGCACATAATAGCGTCTGAAGTGTGAGGTCAGAGTGACTTAGGTGGTGTTAGCTGCAGAGGTGGTAAGATGTAGGCAGCATACTGGCAGGCTGAGCGGGTGCTGCTGTGTACTCACCTGGCATCTCTTTCTGTAGTCCCTGCTTGTGCAGACCAAGCGCCGGGCCCTGGAGAAGATTGACTTGAAGTTCATTGATACAACCTCCAAATTTGGTCATGGCCGCTTCCAGACAGCTGAAGAGAAGAAGGCTTTCATGGTAAGGACACTTTCTGAAGCTGGCAGCTTTGCACTGCATATCTGTGCTTTGTCTTTCAGCTAATGGCAGTTGGTAGTCTGACCTTTGGGCTGCCCCAGGGCCAGAATTCATATGAAACAGTGTGTAGCTTCAGTCAAGCAGGTTCATCCAGCCAACCTGGTGACAACCACAAAGCTAGCTGAGGTCTCAGTTGCCTTGTGACAGCACTTGGTGCTATAGGGCTGTTGCTGTGTTTGGGCACAACTTGTTCAGTGATGAGGGGTGGAAAGCTCTAAGCAGTATCTGGCACCTGTGGGGTGTCTCTGCACTGCATTTCTGGGTGCCAGGCCCTTGCCAGGTCAGAGTGGTCCAGCTGCTTGTGGACTGCCTGCGAGATTCCCCACCAGCATTTTTTCTGTTACCTATGAAGTCACTGGTTTGGTGCAGTGTGGTTCTGCCAAATTCAGCTTTCCCCTGTAACCTGTAGCTGTGCAGATGGGCTTGGGATTTCCAACCTGCTGCAGCACAGGATTTCTTTTGCCTTAATTTATTTGCAGCAGGAGCAGAAGTGTCAGAGTTGTAATGGAGATGTGATGTGGTCTTTGCAGACTGCTCTCTTCATAGTTTTCTTGCTGTTTTGTTTTTCAGGGACCACTTAAGAAAGATCGCATTGCAAAAGAGGAGACAGCTTAATGCGTGGAATGATCTTGTGGCCTGTGTGCTCTCAGACAAAAAAATAAATATTTTAAAGAAATTGACGTTAGCTCTTGGCTTATGTGTAGGTGTGTCAACTTTGGTACTCTCACCGTAGGCCCTATGCATGGGACCGGCCAAACCAAAGCAGCAAGTAAAGCTCAGATGTGCGAGCATGCAACTTGTAGCAGGCTTCCTGTAATGAGAGAGTAGCTGCCGTTGCTGTTTCAGAGCAAAGGTTTTTGGGGCAGAGCAAGGCTGCTCTGCTTGCTTATGCGACACAGTAAAGCAGCAGGAGCCCTGAAATGTTGCAGTTACTGTCCATGTGTTAGTCCTCTTGCTGGGTGGCTGGAGAACTTTCCATCAAACAGGTTTTGGAATTAGTGAAACTACTTCAGACCACTGAAACATCACTCTTTTAGGTTGGTGGCTGTTGCCATGGAAACCCTCCTGTTTCTGTAGGATGGAGGGGATGTAACCTGCATGCTGTTTACAAACATTTTTCTGCTGTTCTTGGAAGCAGCAACTCAGTATTCCTGAATCTTCTTTCCCATCCCTGTAGGGTGATGGGAAATGAGCCCACCTGGGAGGGGAAGAGGGTGACTCTTGTGCATCCCACCTTCCAAGGAGGAGGGAGAACTGAGTGCTGCTGGTTTTAAGTTACTGCAGAGCTCAAAATACTCTGCCACCTCCTGGGGAGGTGTTTGGGCCAGTGCTCCCAACCAGGTCTGATGGGTGAAGAGCAGAGGGGATGAAGCCAGACCCTGCACACAGGCACTACCAAGTACAATGCTGGTCCCAAGTGAAGCACTGTGGTGATGGGAGTGGAGGCCTCAGACCAAGAAAGGCAGCAGTGGCTTCCCGGGCTTGTCTGCCTCCAGCTGCAGCAGTGAGATTACTCACACTTCAGGCAGAAGGCTGGTGTAAATTTAGATAACTGCTGGCAGGACCTTTGCTGACCATACTTGGAGACATGGTGGCAATGGAGGTAGCAACTTGCCAGATTTACACCCTGAAAGGTAGTGCTGCTCCCAGGTGTACCCAGTTTCATACTACTTGCTCTAACTGAAGCAGGAAAAGGCAAGTGCGGAGAATATTTCCTGTGGTGATGTTTAAGAACCTTCCAAGAGTTAAAAGGTGGTGAGAAGGTTGAAAAACATTTACCTTGTTTCCCTAGAAACCAGATTGGATGACTGAACAAGCTGGCTGCCTTGGTCAGACTCTTTAACACATGAACCTGCTTTCTCATTTCAGCTAAGTGTAATGAGAAAGGTCTCCAGCACTAATATTATTCTTTTTTCCCCCACAAGTCCCAAATCAGCATTTAGGTAAAGAACCTTAAATTAGTAGTTCCATGATGCAGGAGAGTGGGATTTCCAATCTCTCTCCCATCTTGAGGCTGCAAATTTATGAGCAGCTCTAGAGGGTGAGGTTTTCCTGCCTGTTAGTAAGCCCTAGGTGGTCTTTTTCACTTGGCAGTGAGTTGGCTGTTTTAAAGGCATATGTATTATCTGGCTAGCAAAGGGGTGTCTCTGAGCCAGCCCTGTCTGCTACTGCTGCTCTGACCAAACCAGTCAGAGGCATCCAAAGGAACTGGGATTGTTAGAATAAATGGGGATAAACATCCATGACAGGCTCTGAACTACCTCGATGAAAATTTCTAAAACCACTTCATTTTACCAAATTTCCCTTTGCATTGGGAGCCCCACTGGAGGTTGGGGAACTGGTGACTATTTTGAAGTGGTAATGATAGCAGAGGGAATTTTTAGTTAAATTAGCACCTGATTAGAAGGAAGTAGTCCTGAAGAAATGCTGTCCTTGTGTGTGTCTGTGTGTGCTTGCCGCATGTCTGGAAGGAGGAGCTGCTTTGCCTTGGAACCAAGTGCATTATTAAAGTGATGTTCGACTGATAGTACATGGAGAGAGAAGCCCCCCAAAAGCAGCTTCTAAATCCTTCTCCATCCTTGGGACAAGAGCACACCCAGCGTCAGGAGGTGGCGCTCCTCCCTCTGTAGTTGGTGTGCAGGATGCTTGTCCCCAAGGGCTTGCTTGTGGGGCTGGCTTGGAGAAAAGCCTTACTGAGCTGAGCCCAGGTCACCTAAGCTATGTGGTATCACTCAGTCCCTCCGAGGGCTCCCTGGAGTGCCGCAACTATGCCCGGGTACTTTGCTGGAGAGTTCTGGGATGCAGGTTTTGGAGGTCCCCACTAAGTCATGCAGGTGAAGGGCAAAGATGGGGGAATCTGAGCTGCCTTTGGCAAATCTCTCTCCCAATGCCTGGGTCGTCACTGCAGCCTTGTCTTTCCTGCAGAGCATCCACCCTCTGATTTGGGGGCAGTTCCTGGTATAACAGGCAGCAATCTGCAGGCTATGCATTGGTCCAGCGGCTTCTGAGAGCCCGGAAACTAGTTTTAGAATGACTTATGGTTTGGGTTGGGTTTGTGGGGCTTTTGTTTGTTTGCTTTGTTGTTTTCTGAGGTTTTTTTTTAAATCACCTCTCTTAACTCTTGAGCTTTTTCTCTTCAGTGTAGTCATCTCCCTCCCTGCAGCTCCTTGAGGGTGCAGTGATGCTGCATCTTCCCAATGGCCAGTGGCATCCCTGTCTGCTTAGAAAAGATGCTGAGCCCTGGTGATGCTCAGACCAGCCTGAGAGCTGCGGGAGGATGGGCACAGCCTTGACCCCACTGAAACACCACAGAGCACCGTGGGAACATGCCCTGTCCCAGCTGCTGCTGGGAGGGCTGTGACTGGGAAGTGGGGCTGGGTTTCACCTCTGGCACTTGGCAATCCCCAGCTGCCAGTGTTGCAAGGGCTGGGACGTGGTCCTCCCGGGGTGGGAGGCTGCTTTTCCAGCCTTCCCGGGGTGGGTCTGGCTTCGGCACTGCCTTTTTCCCCTTGCTGGAGATGAAACAAGACGCAGCTGCAGTGCTAGAGTGGAGACCTTAGAAGTGTGTGAGGATGCCTGGGGGGGGCGGGTGTGGAGAAATGGGTTCAAGTTGGAGGTCTTGGCTCCTACAGTCATCTTCACAAGTGGCCCAGCTGACACCCCTGCCTCCTGTCCCAGCCCCAGTCTTTGATCCCAGTGACAGGCAGGGAGCTTCAAGTATGTTTGACTGGGGAGAGGGGCTGATGAAGGTGCCCTGAGGGAGCTGTGGCTGGGTTCACGTGCTGCATGGTAGTTTTTCTGCTGGAGCAGCTCCCTGGGCTTTTCCAAGCACGGTGTGTAAGTGACTTGCACTCTCTGTGGCCTCAGGACTGCTTTCAAACGTGACAACTCTCTGGCTTCTCAGCAACCCTTGGAACTGCCTGTGGGACCCAGGGGGATTGGGGTGGAGCGATGAGTCCCTGTGGAGGTCAGGCCCTCCTTGCATAGGGCAAGGGTGTGGTTATCAGCCCTGGTCCAGGACAGCAGCCCTATGGGTGCTCTGAGCTCTCCGGGCCAAGACAAAGCCTCTCCTTCCCCATGGCCATCACAGCCTTCCCATCACTGGGTGTCAGCGGTCCCAGTGCAACGCTGCTTGCCTGCCCTGTGCGCAGTGCTTACAGGAACCTATGTGAGTTTTGAGAAGTTTCTTCATTCCCCACCCAGAGCAGCGCTGCAGAATTGTGTTTTTGCAGTGGCCACTGGGCACAGTGGGGAAGACTAAATTAATCTCCTATCACCTCCCCACTTTCCTAAAGCACAGCATGGGGCTGCCCTCCCTTCCCAGAGGTGACAGGCACTGCCAGGGTCCCCAGGGCCTCCACGTGCTACTTGAGAGGCAATATCAGGGCCCAGCTCCCTGCAAGTCCCAAAGCACCCCAGTGCCAGGTGGCACTTCGAGTAGCCCTCAAGGTACCAAATTGAAACTAAAGGACTGAAGCAGGAAAAGGCTTTTTCACTCCAGCCCAGTGACTTAAGGGACATGAGGACAACACTCTGAGGCTGTCCACTGGGCTCAGGCATCACTTCACACCCATCTGCCACACCACAGGGCTTTTAAAATACATGTTTTTCAACTTCTTTATTGACACTAGTGATGGTAGAGACTGAATTAAGCCCACAGGGGCCATTCTCACTGTGTGTGGCACTGTGTATGGCTGGTGGGAGAGGCTCTGCCTGAGCACATCCTCCCTTAGAGACAAATCCGCCCCATCCCGATTTTTATGGCCCAAGCTGTCTACCGTGCTTCTATCCATCACCGCGTGCGAGAGCTGGATGGAAACCAAAATTCATTTTGCCCCTGGGAATCAGCCAGCAGCCAGGGCTGTGGTGGGCTGGGTCAGCGAGGAGCTGTTGATGGCGGGAGGTATTTATAATCTTTGTTTGGTTCCAGCAAGGCTGGACGCCCACTCCAGTTCCCTCCATACAATAAGATCAAACAACTCCAGGACATTTCCTTGCTCCTCACAGATGAAATCCCTGCATCTGCTGTCCTGCTCCGCCCTGCCCAGGGCTGCAGCCTCTTCCTTTGCTTGAAGATTGTGGGGTTGCTGCTGCTGTTTCATCTGCCATGAAATGGGGGATTTTTTAATTTTCTCCACCCCACTCCATTTTTAGAGCTTGTGGGTGAAGGGTGCAGGGAGACCAGGACTGTGACACCTTCCATGCCTCGGCTTTATCCCCTCTCCAACTTCTGAGGGACCTTGGTGTGGGCCTACACCACATCTGATGGCTCCAGTGCAGGGCATGCAGGCTGTGACCATGGATGTCACCTCAGCCAGGGGTGAGAAAGCAGGAGTACACCAGCTCCTGGTGAGGGGAAGGTACTCAGCAGTTGTTTATTTCTCTGTACCACACTTCTGTCCCCTTCCTCAGTGCCTGGGTGATAGCAGGGATAAGAGGAGGGTGAGGTCCCAGGACTGCAGTACAGCTGTGCTGGGTAGGTTTTATGCATCACCGGTGATGTGGAGTGGGGGCATTCCCCTGTCACCTGGCCACCAACAAGCAAAGCGGGTGGTGGGTGAATGCTAGCCCAGCTTTGCTTCCATATGGGGCAGGAGCAGACCTCAGGGATGCCAGCCTGTTGGCAGGAGCTGTGACTGGCCACACCCCAAGCCAGGCTGGGATGTCCTGTCCTCTCCCGAGCGTGTTCAGCTTTCCTCTTCCAGAAAGCTGGAAGGTGTCCCCAGGTGTCCCCAGTGCTGTGGAGCTGCTGATGCATCGGGGATCAGGATGGCTGTGGGAAGGACCTGCAGCTGCTTTTCATGTCACACACTCCCCTCCCCAACCCCTCCTGGCTCATGCTCAGCAGGTCCCTGTGATCTCAGGGGTAATTATGAGTGTCAGGTTTGGGGCAGCCAAAAGGAAATTTTGGAGGGGGAGAAGTGGCAGAGAGCAGCAGGGAGATGGTGAAGGGCTGGAGAAGGACAGCACAGGGTGGGCATTAGTGGGATTTCACCACCATTTCACCTGGGTCCTGCCCTGCTTTATGCAAAGGCACCACAGCAGCCCTTCATCCCATGCAGTCAGGTGCCAGCTCCCTGTTTCAGGGTCCACAGCTTCCCCCTCACACCCATACACAGCACCTGCAGATACCAGGATGCTCCAGCTCCGTTAATCATGGCTCCTGGTGTGCAATCTGGCCCCATCCTTTTCTACAAACCCACAGCTCCCGCCCAGTACTGGCCAGGCCTGGGGAGGATAGAATGTGAGGATATGAAAGTTACACCCCCAAGGCAGATGCCTTCCCTTGACAATATGTCTTTCTCCCTCCATTGCATGCTGCTTTCCTTCTTGCACCACAGAGTGATCCAGACCTTCGCAGCATCTCCTCCTGGAGCATGCCAGGCTGTCAGGCTGTGCTTGGAGGATCCAAATGCACACATGCCTCCCATTCCCAGCCTTCAGCACCTCTCCTTCCTCAGTCTGAGCCTTCCTCCTAAAGGGAAACTCTAGGTAAAGCCCCCCATACCTCTCTCTTACTTCTCCTTGACCAAAGGTGCTGAGCCTGGTCTCGCCGTGTGTGTGTGTGGCATGGGATGGATGCCAGGGACTCAGCTTCCAGAGGAAATGGGGGAGACTGTGGTGAGGCAGAGACCCAGGTGTGAACCCACACAGATAACAGGGCCATGACTCAGCCATCAGAGAGAAAGCGCTGTGGTGCCCCAGCCACTGGCATGGCCATGGCTGGGAGAGCTCCAGTAGAGAAACCAGACAAGCCACCAGCCTCACCACCCGCCAGTGTGTTGCTCCAGCCCCTGCGCCCCAGGGCTGTTGGGGTGCAGGAGTGTTGAGCTTCCAATTTTAGCTCATTTCATTTCCATGGGGCAAAGCACCTCTTTGTCTTGGAGATCCAAGAGGTACCTGTACCCCAAAGATTTTCATCCCCTCCAGCCAACCTAATGTCAGAGTCCAATAAGGTCCCACCAGAGAGACCCTTTCTTCTTGTAGGCAGCCTTCCCTCTTTCTCCTCTTTCTCTGCAAAGAGTTAAATCTCTCTCTTCTATTCAGTACTTTTCCCCTCCCTCTTGCCCCCGGGATAATGTTTAACTGAGCCCATTGCTAATTAAATATCAATGACCTCAGGCAGGTTTTGTTATCGTCTGGAAACACCTGATGCATGTGTCACCAGCAAGAGTTTTTCTCGTCTCAAGTACACCGGCAACCCTTGAACTCCCTTTGGCTTTTCCCTTCCCATCCCGCCGCCGACCGCCCCTGCCTGCCGGCACCAGAGCTAAAGTTGAGGCTTCGACGGCTGCTGAGCCACTCGTGTGGGCTTGTCATGGCTATTCCTAATTGCACGGGACAAATGTGGTGGGAAGGTGTATTCCTTCTCTCCTTTCCCAAAGTGTGGCCAGCGCTGCCTGCCATCCGCTGCTGAGTAGGCTCAGCTTGAACTCTTTTCTTCTGTGCTGAACCTGGGCTTTCGCAGCTCATGGGAGCATAGATATGACTTGACTGGCAGCTTGGCTCTCCAAAGTACCTCCTGAGCTTTCCCATGGGAACAGCAAAGCAACATAAGGAGAAGGACGCCCTGACCCCTCTTTCCCGGTCCCCCAGGGCAGCAGGCTGGCACTGAGACCCTTAAATGCTGCAACAGAGAATGGGATAGAGAAAAAAGAGAGCAAAAAATAAAGACAGTGAGAAAGGGGATGCTGGAAAAGGGTTGGAGATGTTCTGGGAAGGGGTTCTGAGTCCATCTTAGGCAAGACAGAATTCTACAGGGGCAGAGACATATCCTAGATGGGTTTGGGACAACTAGCCCGCTGAGCCAGGTGCATGGAAGTGGAGGGGACTTCTCGGGAACTGCACATCAGCTGGGGTTTCCTGCCAGCTCCGCCAGTCTTGCAAACAGCCTCTGAGTCTTGCTGCTTAAGGACGTCTCCTGCCCTTGCAAAAATTCTCAGGGCTCATTTTCTTTGTGGTGAAGAGCAGAGGCTTTGCTGACATCATTTTCACACTCTGTGGTATAAATAGCCAACCTGAAAAACAAAGGAAAACTCCCCATGAAGACCATGTAAGGCAGAGCTACAGTTGCACCATTTATTTATTCGCTCACCATAGCTATTTCCTGCCTCTGTTGGTCAGAGACCTTCTGTGTTGGCCAAAAGTCAGCTTTTCCTCCCTCACTGGGAATCTATGGATCAGCAGCACTGCTGGTAACTGGGGGATCACAATCCCCTGGTCCTGGCAGGACAGATTCACATCTACTGTTTGTCTTGGTCCTACCAGTTGCTGCAAGGTCCTGTGCATCTGCTGGGCATCTACAGGGTAGGGCAGTGGTCATCTCTCCTTGGAGCAACAAGGTCAGGTATAAGGCTGGAGGGATCAGTAAGGCTGGAGACAGGGTCCTGCTCCTGCTTTGTTCTGCAAGGCTGGTGTTTGCTGAGTGTTGCAGCAGGCAGAACTTCTTTGGAGCTCCTCCATCTCCAGGATATCTCTTGCATTACACCACCTCCAAGACACCTGCAGCCCCAGTGAGAAGCAGGTGCCCCATTAAAGTGAGGCACAACAGTGTGGTTTCCAGGCCATAAAGCCAAGAGAGATGTCACCCCGGTGTTGTTTTTTTTGTCACCCAGAGTCAGATTTTGCTGGCCCCCAAGCTGCAGATCCTTGATGCACAAAGCAAAGAGTGCACTTGCTTAGGGGTTGGGTGAGCAAGGAAGCACCGGTGAGGGGGAGGGTGGTGCAGACACCCACCTGTTCACAGACCTGGCGTGTTCAACAAGCTGGAGCAAGGCTCCAGATGTATCTTGTTTGGGCTTCAGCTGTGCTCCCACTCTGCAGCTCCTTCCCAGCACTTGTCGCTGTCTCCAGACCTGCCAGCAGATTGATCTGTGCATGTACTTCCCAGCTTGCTTCAGGCACCATCAGCTGGGCTCACGCAGGCCCCTTCTTCCCTTGTCTCAGCTGCTTTGGCTGGCTTTGCACAAAGCAAAGTGGGTGATGCTTCCCACCCTGTGGCTCCACCAGCATGCTGGAATGGCAGCAGCTCCTCAGCCGGGAGTGGTGGCCAGCAGCTGGGTATGGGACCTCCTTCAGAAGATCCATGCAAGCATTTTGGGCCATGGGTGAGGGTTTTATGAATTTCAAATCTGTATCTGGAATGCTCAGCAATCCCAGCTCTTCCTCCATGGACACACAGGTCCAGGGAACATTTCTGCAGGCATTATATCGCTCAGTCCTGCCTTTAAGCCAGAGCTGCTTTTAGCAGCTTTGTCCCTTGTGGATGAAGCCTGATCACAATTGCCCTTGGCTGCTCCATGAAGACACTCTCTCCTCTGGGAAATGGAGCTGGGTTGGAAAGGGAGAGCATGGCGTGGTCCCTGCTGCTCTACCAACCACTGGAAGGTATGGGAGGTGTGGCAACATCAGAGCTGCTTTGTCTGGTCACCATGGCCAAGGTGTTTAGATGGAAATCTGCTGATGGGCAGATTTCCCCTTCCTGGCTGTTCATTCCCCTGCCTGAAAGTCTCCCCTGTGCACCAGGAGCCCTGAGGGACAGGGAAGAGGGGGTGCCAAAGGTTGGCATGAGCAAGCTGGGGGCCCCACTCAGTCTGGCTCTGGGGACAGTCCCATCCAGCAGACTGTCTCCTTGGTCATTGTTATCAGGGTAATACTCCAGCAGCTCGAATCCTGTTTTTGTGCTGGTGTTGCCTGGCTCTACAGGAGCGAGGGGGGAGAGAGAAACACAGGAAACGGCAGCGACGGAAGCAGAATCATCTCCTGGAGAGAACGAAGAGCTACTGACGCCACTGAGGGGAACAAAGACGGAGATTCAGAAGGGCTTACACACAAGCTTGTGCTGGAGACAGCCCAGACAAGTCGTCTCAGTCCCGGCCTGTGGCACACCGCCTGCCCCTCTAGCATGCTGTGTCTCTGTCTCCCCAGGAAAAGCCTCCTGTGCTGAGCTCTGGGGTGCAAGGAGAACTTGTGGGGGCCCAGGGTAAGGAGAGGAGGCAGCTGCAAGCTAACATGGATGTTTTTGGCATGGAGAAACCCTGGGGAGGGTGGCCCAGCAGGGATGTCCTCTATCCCAGCCCCAGCTGCTGTGAGAGCTTCAGCTGACATGGTGGAGAAAGGGCAACCGTGGGAACAGAGCAGCGCATGGTGGCGGCTTGGGCGCTAGCCTTGCTGCTGTCTCAAAGCTCTCCTCCCCATCACCCCAAAATGCCAGGGGGGCTGTCCCTGGTTGGGCACACGCACAACAGGCTCTCTGTCCAGTGGACACAAAAGGAAACGTTCAGTAAAAAGGCCAGAGGGCCTGGCCGCCAGTCTGCCCCAGGGCCAGAAGGAGCATGTAAGCATTGCAGAGTCATGAGCTGTCTCTGTCCACATCCCCATCCATGGCACCTTTTGCGTCCCAAGAAAGCCCCTGTGTACTTCCTCTCCTGAATGCATGGGTCAGCAATGATGCATTCCAAGAGCCAAGGGCTATTTTGTGCAGCTCTAGGGCAAGAAACGCACTCTCCCAACATGAGGCAAAGACCTTGAGTCTCCCAGATTCTGGACCTGTGGGATGCAGGTGTCCCAGCCAGGCTGGACTGGGTAGCTTGCTAAGCCCCAGCCTACAGTGGAGATTGATGTCAGTGGATGTAGCTGTCTCCTCAACACAGTTGTGCCAAGGAAATTCCCCCCATCCAGTCCACATATCCCTAGTTCCAAGAAAGGGATGTCTACCACAGCTGCCTGATGACAAAGATCCTCCTTTTCTGTGTTACAAGTGGCAGCACTCATCTCAGACCTTTCTGTGGCTGAGGAGAAAAAGCCCATCCCAGCCTCATTAGATGTAGACCCCCTTGGTCCATAACCTCATCCCCATATGCATTGGTTGCTCCAGGGCCAGTGGGAGGATCTCCCATCAGCAATGACATGAGACTCAGTGGTGCTGTAGGGCATTGCTGATGCCTGGGAGAGCAGTCAGGACCTTGGAGCTGTGAGGGGGAGCACTGCTTGGGGGGAAGCTCACAGCACCCCTACTCTGCTGCCTATGGCAAGAGCAGCACAGCCAGGATGCTGCTCCTGCCAGGAGTGCTGCTATTCCTAGGGTCTGCCCTCATGAGCAGTGTTTGTGGCTGGAACATGAGCACCAAAATGTCATCATTCCCTTATCTGCAACATATCCGGGTCCTTTTGGTACCCACTCAGCCTCCAAAAATAGCCAGAGCAAAGGGAAAGAATACATCCCTAAAATAGCACCATCACTCGGGCTCGCCAGTGCTGGAGCTGACACCTGGTCAAGTGCCCATTACGGCTTTTCAGGGAAATTTCAGGTCTATTGTCCTGTGCTTTCCCAGCATAAAATAGCAGCCACAACTTCACCATGCTGGGAGGTGAACAGGTGCTTTTCAGCCTTTCTCCAAAGCAGCACCAGCAGCTGCCCGGCCACTCTGTGCCACCCCAGGGCACCAGTGGAGATTGCCCTGCATTGATCCCAGGCAGGACCCCTGTGTTTGTGCTGCCCACCCAGCCCATGGCAGGCAGGGAGGTGTGAAGCTGTGGAGTGCAGTGAGGGCCAGGTGAGCCACCCCAGGGGATGCAGCCAGCGATGCAGAAGGTGCAGTCTGGCTGACCACGTCTCCTGAAAAGGAATGCTGCTGAGGAGGAGGAAGCCAGGAGGAAGGAAGGCCTTGTTTGTCTGTTCCCAGAGCCACACAGGAACTACTATATGAGGAATTACCTGACCTCACTTACATCTCCGGATGCTCTGCACCAGCTTCCCCCCCCCTTTCTCTATTTGAGCCTCCCCCCAGCTCCTGCAGTCCTGCCCTTCACCATGTTGCTCCTGCTGCCTCTCCTCTGAGCTACCCCAGCACTGGAAGCTGGTTTCCACCAGGCTGTGTGTCCTCTTCCGCCTCCTTCTGTTCCAAATTTATCTGCACCTGCTCTCTTCCTTCTAAACGGACTGTGTTTACTCCTTGTACATGGATCCAGGAGCCCAGCTCCTCCTGGCAGGGAAAGCCATGGTGGGGTGGTTTGTGGGCTTCCAGTTATGGGGAGGATGTCACAGGTGTGGGGCAGCTTGTGAGATGCTCTGTGGGACTGAGGTTGGCACTGGAAGCTCAGAAAGAAGGAAATCACAGCTCTGCATCTATCACTGACACACCACCTTTCGCAGCACATTCATACCCACATTCTCCCTGTGCAGTCCCTGCCTCATGCTGTACCACATAGCATCTGTGAAGGATGAGTGGATAAGACCATGACACAAAAGTTTCATACTCTTTGTAGACCACTGCTTCCTCTTTTGCCCAGCCCTTTAGAAGATCTAGGCAAAGATGTTTATGTAGAATGAAAAAGGTTTAAGGATGTGTGTTGGATGCTAAGGGATGGAGCCCAGCATGAGATAAATGGTTATCTGGAAGCAGGATCCAGCACTACTGCTCTTCATATTGAACAGTGTTTCCTGGTGGAGGTGATGGCATGAGGCTGCAGAGGACAGGAGGGCTGGGAGGCACAAAGCTAAGATTCTCCTGAGGAGTAGGATACAGACAGCGCTGATGCAACTTGGAGCCAGGGATGCAGGCACATTCTGCTGCAGAGCAAGTGTGGGGAATGTCACACATGTCCAAGAGCAGGACTGGGAAGGAAAACATGGAAGGGCATGCAGAAGAAGAGGGGATCAGCAAAGACATATGCTGAATGGAGGTTAAAGCAGGGATGTTTTTGGATCAGGAAAGACTTCTCTTTCAGAGACCGTGCTAGGAAGGTAGTAGATGCTCAGAGTACCTCCAGGGACAGAGGGGCCCCTAAAATCAAGCTGGAGGGATGAAGGGCAATGGAAAGGGATTGCTGAGGTACACCAGGAAGAGCTGAGAATGTAGGGAGTGGCAAAACCTCCGCACCCTGTGTAATACACTGTTTTCCTCCGGGGAGGACCTGTTCAACTGGATCCTCTCCAGTTCTTTGCAACCTCATAGCATCCCATCAACCTGTGATTAAATTAGAGACTGAGAACCTTCCAGGTTGAAGTAGGAGGAAGAAGGAGGTGTACGACTCAAAGCAACAAAATAGGACCCTTGAGGAGGCTAATTTCAAGACTGGGAAGGATCTTCTGAAATAACAGGTTATTTCTGGACTTAGGAAATGAACCAAGTAGCCTGCTGGCCCAGAAGGGATTGTGGAGAGGTCTTCCATTACTGAATTCAACAACCCGTTGAACAAGCTGAGGTCACTGCTCGTTGCAGAGGACAGGAACTCAGGGAGAGGAAGAGGGGACCGGATGCTCCGCCAAAATACCTTAAGAAGTGATGTTAAGGATATCCCCTCTCCTCCAGCACCAAGATGTTATGGTAGCTTTCTGGGGCTCCATGGAGAGCAGTGGTGAGCAGGTCACTCATGAGAGGTGTGTCCCAGAGCAATTGCCT
Organism: Chloroceryle amazona; assembly: GCA_027560015.1. NCBI lineage: Eukaryota > Metazoa > Chordata > Aves > Coraciiformes > Cerylidae > Chloroceryle > Chloroceryle amazona. The sequence continues at coordinate 25,712 of JANHFX010002397.1, forward strand.
CAGACCTCTTCTCATCTTCTCGGTTTCTCCTAGCCTTCCTTCACCTATATCACTTGTTTCCTTCTGCTCCTCATTTTTTCTTTTGACATGAAACCCAACGATTGAAAACTCCCTAGCCCAGGCAAACAGGATAAACATGGGTCAGGACTGAGCAGAGAGTGGTATAGTGGCAGAGAGGTGAGATTGCTGACCTAAGAGAGGCCATAGAGATGAGGCAGTGGGTTTTGAGAGGCTTAGAAAAGCAAACAGGCTGGTGTTTTGGCAGCAGGAGAAGCAAGAGGCCAGACTGAACATCATGCCAGGCCTTTCTCATCTTTGAAGGACCTTACAAGGACATTAGCCTGTCAAATTCCATTGTCCATCTGAGTGGGAATTTGCCATTACTCAAATCAGCTGTGAATCCCAGTGGTGCTTTCCCAGGAAGGTGTGGGGAAGCCCTGCCACTGTGGGAATTGGGAGTCTGTGCCCACGTTTCTTGACCTGCCTCTCTTGTAAACAAGTCACTACTGAAAGATGCATGTCACCTCATGCAGAGAAGGTGGTACAGTCCCTCAGGGTCTCTCCACTTGTCTGTCAGACAAATGTGACAGAACTTTAAAATCCTCAGTGAACTGTCAGTGGTTATCCACAGAGTGGGGATGTGGTCGTGAGCAGGGATGTGGCAGAACACGAGGAGAGATGCACAGCTTTTCTGGTTCCTGGGAAAGGAAGCCACCATCTGTTACCAGAAAGAATACCAATGGATGAGCAATTTAGTTAGATAATCTATCTAATTAAGACAGGTGACAGGTTGCAAATTTCCCTCCTGGAGAGACCTTTGGAGACTCCTGAAGCATGGATGCTCCTGACCTTGTCAAGGCCAAGTTCCAGTGCAGGAAAAGGGGCTGCAGGTCCCCAGCATCCTCATCACTGCTCCCCAGTGCCTGACCTCACTGGCCACCTTCCCATCTTCAGAGAAGTAAATGAGACACAACCCCCCAGCGTGGCCAGCTGACTGCAGCTCTGCTGAAGCTAGGTTCTTCTGAGCTCCTGCAACCTTCACTCCCTCTAGGTGCTCTTTCCTCTATAGCACTTGGATTTCTAACCCTCCCCTCTCCTGGGATGGAGATGTGGTGTTTGCAGACCAAATAATGGATTGTAGCTCTCAGTGGCCAGGTGGAACACCTCTGCAGACCTGGATGGTCATCAGCACCTGGAGACTGTGGGAAGCCAGACTATGTCCTCAAAACAAAACATGCCTTAGTTAGGTCTGAGGGACCCCACAGAAATAGGACAGGCTATGTGCAGACCTCCTTGCCCTTGTAAGTCAATATCTGCTGAAGGCCCATCTTACTCAGTCTGTTCTTAATCCTGGTGGCTGCGTCATTCTTCCCCTCTCCCCACCCCCTTCTTCCCCTGAAGAAATTTCTAAGAGGTTTTTTTTGTTTGTTTTTTTGGTTTTTTTTTAAATTTGGTATTGTCCATTTGATCTCATTCCTAGCCAGGCAAAACAAGGCATGCATCTTACTGGAGACAGGATAGAGGACTCTTGGAGTTAGTCGTTTTCTCCATTGTCTTTCAAATGTGTGCTGAGATGTCCGTAGCTGGGGGACCCATTGTGCTGCCTTCCTGCTTGTTTTTCCAACGGTCTCCAGTGAATAAAAGCAATGCGGAGCTTATAATGCACTTTCCATGACCTCTAATCTTGCTGTAAGATCTATCTCAATTACCAGGTCGAATACAATATTCATTAGCAGCCGATCTACCTCCATCTCACCTACTTCTCCAAAACCTAGCTCAAATCTTTCCCCAGCTGTCTCCAGCTTCCCTTGTCTACATCATAATCTCCACTGCCCTCATCCATACCTTATTCTCTCTCCTCCCTTCTTGCTGCTCTCCCAAGTGGTCTGTTTCCCCACTTTCCCCTGAGCAATTGTCTTTGGAGGTGTTGGCACAGGGGTGTGCCTGTGGCAGGGAGGTGACTCTGACGGCGTTGAAGGTACGCCTGTACATTCAAGAGTGTGTTGCTATGTGATGCCACATAGTAACTCAGCTACCAGAATCAGCAGCACAACAGGGAGCCAAAGCAATGGCTGGAGGAGACTTCAGGGCAGACAAAGCCTGTGGATTTGCCTTCCCACCCTGGCTATGAGCTCACTCTGCCTTGTGGGCTTGATGAGATTCCCATATGCAGAGGCACACAATGCAGCAGGGAAACCCTTGTTGTCCTGTGGTTATTCCGTGTGGCTCCTCTGAGAATATTTGCCTTTGCTTTCCTGCCACACTGGAAGCCCTCAGGTGTCCCTCAGCTAGGACAGCCACCTGGGCTTTGAGGATGAGTCACTCCCTCTTCCCTCGTTCTCCTCACCCTTCCTTTTGGCAAGGACTGGCTACAAACAGCAGGAATAAATCAGAGGCCGAGATGGCTGAGGGACCAGCAGTCCATTCACAGGCATCCCAGTGTGCACGATGTCCCAGCTGCAGCACCACAGGGGACTGGGCACTGCCCATCACTGAGTGTCACAGACTGGTGACCCCAGAGGACAGAGAATCCCTGAGTCATTTCACTGGAAGCTGTGCTCAAGAGGCCCTTCCTAAAAGGACTGAGTTTCATCTGTGGTCTTTTCCAGCACCAAAAACACATTATCAGAGCCTCCTCTGGACAGAGAAAGGATACCTCTCCTATTTCAAGGATTTGTGCCCAGGCCAAAGTTAAAACACCAGCTCTATACTTTGGCCTTCTTGCTCTATCATCCAGTCTTTGCTCCTTGTTTATTTCATTTGCTTCTTCACACCAGTGGGTAGATCCTGGCCTGGATGTCTGTGATCACCTGGAAGAGTTGGCAGGTTACTCCTCTTGAACTACCAGAGTAAATGGCCAATCTCCCTGCTGTTGGCAAGGGGCGTAGACAGGAGGTGTGGAGCTAGATCACCACTACAGCCCCAATCTCCAGCCAAACTGTTCATCAGTCACATCTGCTGAGAAGGTAACCAGCAAGCCCAGTCATGCTCTGGGATTCCTGAGTGCTGTGCAGCTGAGCTTCTCTTGAAAAAATTGGCAACAGGCTGAACCTCACTGAGTCCAACTGCTTGTGACTCTTCTGTCCTCTTGTTGTTTCCCAGAGAGCTCCCACTGACCCCATAACGTGCTTGTACCTCACTGAGCCACATCACTAGGATCAGTCACTGGAGACATTACAACGACAATAATATAGGCTGGGGAAAAGATTTGGCAAGGAACGTTTTCTGTACTGTGTTATGTAAGGCAGATGAAAAGGAGATTGGACTAAGCAGTTGGAGTGGTCATCTTTGGATTTAGAAAAGACAGCTGGAAAGCAGCCTGTTTTCTGGAGATGATTCATGAAGTTACAGAGCGGACTTGTGGTTTGGGAGGACTACTCCTCTGGGCCTTTCTTCCCAGGGCTCTGCTCTTTTCAAACCTGTGCTTTTCAAAAGCCTGTGCTGGGGTCCTCCAGCTGGCGACCATCACAGATGCTGGTCCTTGCCTGCTCTCCTTGTACTGTATACGCTGCTAGGTTTGGGTTATCACACATGCTCTGAGTTGCTCATAATACTCTGCAAACTGGCTTCAGTGCAGGTTAGTACCATGAGTCTGAAAACATCCCATCACTGTTATTGGAAGGTTCTGGCCAGCCTTTCAGTGCCCTAGCAGTGGGCTGTGAGACCTGGAAGGGCCAGCAGAGAGAGGGTGGTGGTAGCCAGAAAGACAACCACCATGTGATGCAGCTGGAAGGCTCAAAGACTTGAGTCAGGAGGGACTGACTCTCCTGATGTTGTGTGCAGCCCAAGCTGGAGACAGCATGGACAGGCATTCAGATGTTCTGCACTCCCTCCTAGGTAGGTAGTGCCTCAGTGAAACACTACCCAAATATTCTGCCACCTTTATCAGCCTTGGCTGTACCACCCATAATCTTGTTCTCCTTTTCCGAACTGCTCCTCAGGTTACAGCTCCTGATGGTAATAGATGGGACTTTGTGCAAGGGGGCCCAAAGACACAGGTCAGATGGTGGGGAAGGAGAGGGGGCTGTGGTTGGACTGCTCCTGTGGGACCCCACTAGAACACGTGGTCAGTTGTGGGCACATGCCCAGGGGGACAGACACAAGGATGGTTGTGGCGGCCGCTTCTCACACTGGCAGTTTGGCATCCCAGTAAGCTGCCTGAGACTCGTGTTATCTCTGATGAAAGGCAAACAGAAAGGGGAAAGTGAGAAGGAATTCCTCATCTGAGAGGGCTCTTATCACCTTTCCGCTTCCCTCACCCTGGAGAGATACGGCAGCTCAATGCTCTGTTGTTCCTTGTGGGGCCTCTCCTCCTCAGGGGGATGTGATGGGACTCCCAGCTACAGTGCTCCCTGCCTCACCAGGCACCCCTAAGCATGCACTCCCTGCCATGTCGATGTACAGGCTCTGCTTGCATCTCCTCACCTGAGCACTTACCACAGTACCTTTGGGTCTTGTGCCCTTCATCAAACACACCAGAGATCCCCCAGGGAATAGAGCACCATTTGCTTTACTTTGGGAGTACCACAATTTTGTGCCAGTGTCACAGTTTTGTGCCAGCCCCAGCACACACTCAGCTGGCATGTGCAGTTCATGGTGGCCCCAACCATGTGATAGTGATATAACACACTGCAACCTTGATCAGAGTCATGTAATTCAGGCTGAGAAATAAAACCCAGGCTCTTATCAGTCCTGCGGTGAGTCACAACACTCTTACATAGTGACAAAAGTCAACAAAATCTCCGGCAGAAACAGAGCAGGCTAAGCTTGCTGGTTGAGGGTGGGAGGAGGTAGCCACAGGTGGTTAGATGCCCCTAAAGCAGTGAGGTCCTCAAGGGCAGACAGAAAAGATTAAATAGTCCGTGCCATGGCATCCAGGAGAGGCAGAGATAGTGGAAATCAATGCTCCATTCCAATGACAGCAGGAAGAAAAAGCTGGTCAACACCATCATGAAATGTCAAGGCTCCTTCCACCCATCCATGTAAGAGGAGCGCTTGGGAAAGATTTTTTGTAGCATGCCAGCTGCCAGAAATGGTGAAGCTATTGATCATCAGGTTACAGAGCTAAGGCATAAAATTGTGTGAATCCAAAGAGTGAACAGATGGTCAGCCTGATCGAGGATGAAATTATTTTGTTGCAGAACTGACAAGCAGCTCAATTCAGTGTTAGTACAAGAACTGGATTTGATTTGGCAGAGAAGACAGGGTGCTTGCAAGGCTTCGTAGTGTTGTGTCTATTAATCTCTTGGATTTTTATTCACTGCGGGGTTGTTTTGCTCAAGCTAGGGATGCACTCACAACTTGCTCAGCTGTGGTTTGATGCAGTTCCCCAAATATTGGTGTCCAGTTTCATTTTAGATGCAGTAGTTTGTCCTGCATGGCCTCCAGCTGCTTCTCCAGATGGGTGATGGTCTCCAGTAAGTCCCGTGGCAGACCTTCCAGCCCCTTTCATGTGTCTCAGATACCCTAAGATATCTCAAATGGCTCTAAGTCACTCCTTTTGGGCAACAGGATCTCAAGATTACGGATGTATTGAAGAAAACACTTATTTTTGCTGCTCAATCCTTTTCTGATAGTGCTTTGGGGATTTTACAAACCTCTGAAGAAATGGTCATAAGACATTCAAAATAAAAGGGCCTGTTCAGCGTGGGGATGAGGGACAAAATCTTCATAGAGCCAAAGTCAAAGAGTGCAAATATTTCCACTCTCTTTTCCCATGTTGGAGGTTGCAAGGACCCTTTTCTCTGTAACTGAGGTTTCTCACAGCAACATGTGTCTCGAGAGTTTAGAAATACCTGTGGCTGACATGCTGATTTGGAATAAAACTGACCAGGAATCGGAACTGGAGTCTGAAGAAGAAATAAGCCAAAGAGATGGACTCTGACCCAAATAACAACAGCCACCAAAGCTCCTTGCAGACACAAGTCTGGTGAAGGCAGAGGGATATTCATGGCCGAGAATAGTCCATTCTCAGAGGTGTCTCATTTTGGTACCACTAAAGTAGGATGCCTGGGAAAGTCCCCTTATTTTTTCGTTGAAGAAGAGCTGGTGCCAACGTAAAGAAACCTGACAGAATGCAAGGGCAGGTTCAAGCAGGTTCAGCCAGGGGAAGTTGAGCTCTGGAGGCTTTACCAGCTCAGTGCTTGCACCACAGAGTCTTCTCTCTCAGGGTCTCCTACTGGCAGCATGTTTTGGTGGACCTCCTTTTGCAGGCACAGTTTGGAAAAGTAGCTCTTCCTTCTCCCCATAGCACCCTGGCTTGCAGAGGAAAGACAGGGAGAAGGTTGGGAGGCAATAGTTTGGGAAGAATGATCCCAAAATGGAGGAACCTTCTGGAGATTTGCAGACATATCCAGGGGTGCAGTGAGGTTCCAGAGGGTCTGGAGCAAAACGCAGGTCTGTGATCTTTCCTAAATGAGGATGTCTCATAATGTAATGAGCCAGACCTCTCAACAGGTACCCGGGGGTAAACCGCTCTCACTTTTCTTTCTCCCCTGCCTGCCCTCCAGCTCATCCTGGGCATGTTAAATGAATTAAAATTAAATGCATCTCTAATTTATCTCCATTCTATTCTCCCTGGAGAATGATTGTCCCAGGGTGATCCCTCCGATAATGAGAAGAGAACTGCTTTCGAAAATTAAAAAATACTTGTTATAGAAACCCCCAACCAAATGCCCTGAGATTAACAAGCAGGCTAAAAACCCCAGTGAACACAAATTTGCAGAGATTAGCAGCTGTTCAAATGCAAGATGATCACCCAATGGCATATGCTTCCAGAGCATTGACTAAAACCCTACAGAACTATGAATAGATTAGGAAAAAATGCTGGCAATTGCTTTGACTTTTTGAGTGGTTTCATGGATATCCTCACAGGCAGCAATTGGTGGAGGCAGACACCCACCCTGGGCTGGTAGAAGCTGTGCTACAGAAACCAGGGTGGGACTCACGACCCAGACATCTGATTGTGAAATTGGAGAAATATTTGTTACTGAAATTCCAGTGTGTTTTCCAGAGACAGGAGATGAGGGGAAAGGATATGACTGCCAGAATGGCTGCAGCCCCACTTCTTTGTGAAGCTTCAGTAAGAAGCACAAAATGACCCAATGCTAACAGTCTGGGGAGAGAAGCTCTTGCTGAAAAGGCATAAAAATCCCTGACACTCCCAAGACAGCACCTCAATGAGATGACAAAGGCGATGGGATCCTGTGCAGAGGGTATTCTTTCATTATGCTGCACAGCGCAAGGTCAGACATACTAAATCACAGCCCTTGTCTGGGGACTGAGATGTGTAAGAGGAGACTAAGGTGATGGTGGCTGTAGGTGTGGTGCTAAAGCCATTAAAGCCCTGCAGGCACTGCACTGAATATGGGAAGAAAAGAGAAGCACATTGCCAGTTATGGGAAAAGCAGATTGCCTAGGAAAGCTTTGAGCTTTCTGGTGTTAGGTGTTTCCCAACAAGAGTCCAGGTTCTGCCACACAAATGCAATCTTAGCTGTGTGGAAATAGGACAATTCCTGACTATGTGTGGATCCAAAACCTCCTCCAAGCAGCAGACAACCCAGACCTCCTCCAACATCCTTACCCCTTCCATCCCCTTGCTCCCCTCTGCCCCTGCTTCCCTTCCCCATGTTCAGTCGTTCCAGCGGCAGCCTCCACGTTCACTGCCGTCTGCATGCCTGGCCTGGGTGACCTTTCCCCGGGACAATGGCTGCTATTGAGTCTGGGAAGGCACAGCCAGCGATGACACGGAGCTGCAGACGCAATGGTCCCATAACTGCAAAGAGGGTCTTGCCCAGCACAGCTGGGAGCGGGGGAGGCTGGCCTGAGAAAAAGGTTTCAGCCATGAGCCTGCCTTTCATTGCACTTGGTGGCTCATGCGTCACATGGATGGCTCTGTGGTTAGATACGCTTCTTAGCCGATTTGGTCCCACTGCGAGATACAAGTGCCTCAGCACTGAAAATTAAAGCCCATGACAGGACTTCAGGAGCTTAAAGTGGTGGTAAATACCTTGCAATGTGCCCACACACCATAACAGCTTTAGTAAGGAAAAAATAATCTCAAATAGTTTCCAAGATACAGTTACTTTGATTCACCAAGTCCTTTGTGAGTGGGGTACCATGACAGAGTAGTTGTCTTTTAGTAGACACTTATCATGCAGATTCTTGTGGATGTGGAACTAGAAGGTGGGCACCAATTTATTAACTGAACCCTACTTACTGGCCCTTTTCACATGGCTTGGAAGCGGGGTCTGCTTCCTCACATCTGCCATGGGCTAACAATTCCTCCCTGTCTCACCAGGGAAAATAAATGAGTCAGTGTAAACACAGAAATTGTAAGATGGAAATTGGTATCTGAATGTTGTGATGATGATGAATATTACTATTGTTGTTATTATTGCTAGTTCCAGGCAGGACTTAAGGGTCTGTTCTGTATAACTCATGATCCCTCCCCTATCCCCTTCCATCTTACCCACATTTTTACAGAAAAGTTGAGTTTGGCATTTCTATGCAGTACCACCACTCAGCAAAAACCATGTCTTTATGATTCAGAGCCCATTGCTGTGTCCCTGCCCAGAGCTAGAGCAGGATCAGAGAACACCCTGCTGCCACTGGCTCCTGATGAGTCCAATTTCTCAGCAGAAGGAAGCCAACATCACTCCAGCCCTGGGAAGCAGTAAAGGTGTAAATGAGGGGGAGGCCTGCTCCTTTAGTGTGCCCGTTGAACATAAAAGGCAGAAGGAAACACTCTTCTAGCCCCACCATGAGCTAACCTGAAACCCCTCAGTCCAGAAGAAGAGGCAGGAAAACAAATACACAGTATTAATATAATGAAGTCTTTAGATTGGTAATTTCCATCAGTGATAAAGGCAAAAAGCATCTCTGGAAACATGCAGAGCCAAGCAGGAACCACAGGACAAACCTTGTATGAGGAAAGGCACCACATTAGAAAAATACACTGGTAAGTCCAGCATCAGCAGGTTTTAAAAGGTGCTCACCACCCCTGGTTAAGCTGGCAGTTAGAGTGACCCTGCACTAGCTCTGTTCCTGGGTAGAAAAGCTCCCAGAGCAAAGGAGCAGCCTCTCTTCAAATCCTTGGACTTCTTCTGAGCCACACTGCTGGGTCATCCTCCAGATCACCAGTGGACCAGACCTGTCCGGGGTCAGCAGACACTTTGCCAGGCAATGCCTGAAAAGTCTCACACTTTTACCAGCCATTGCCCTGCTCTGTTATCTGCTGGCATCCTGGGGGGGTTGATGTCTGTTGGGTAAGAGAATTCCCAATTACACAATCCCACCTTTTCCTCCCCCTCTTCTTGCCATACTGGGTAACAGAGGTGAGTGTCCCTATGCACATATGTACAGGGTGTTTTAAAGGTCAGTATCAACCAACCTTCTCTCAGCAGGCCACTCCAGCCTGAGTTCCCACACATGTCCTTGGGAATGTGCCTCCATGGGAGTGAAGAATAGACACTCAGGATTTGCTTTGCCCACCGGGACAGTTTCCCTGGAGAGGGGGGAGAAAAGGGGGGTTAATTCAGGATTTCATTAACCTAACAGTCGATTGCAACAGAAACTTGTCCTATATAGGAATTGTGTCAGGAAGTAGGCTGAGGAGGAGGGGGAGAAAACAGTGGGTTACAGCAACCTGGCTGCTTCTTCCAGCCTCACTTCCCTCATCTGAGGCCCAGAAAAATGAAGCTGCTCATGTGGGTTTGGCTCCCAGTGCCAGGCTTGTCAAACTCCATGTGGAGTTTGGAAGAAGGAAAAGACAGGAAAAGACAAAGCTGTGCCTTGGCACACAGCCGCCTCACATAAGAAACACAGATGATCCCACAGGCACAGATACGGGGAGATGTGTGTGTCCATAGAGACTCTCCAGGCCACTTGCACAGCATCCATTCCCTTGCAAATTATAAAGCAAAAATCTCTCTGCACACGCTTATGTGGCCTTCTGCAGATGTGTGGAGCATCTGTTGCATGGAGGCAGAGCCATAGATACATATTGGGAGCAACCCTGGGAACGTGAGAGCTGCAGTGATGGAAGGAGGAATGGGGGAAGGAAGGAAGGAAGGAAGGAAGGAAGGAAGGAAGGAAGGAAGGAAGGAAGGAAGGAAGGAAGGAAGGAAG
>JANHFX010002397.1:35939-46609 GCA_027560015.1 Chloroceryle amazona
GAAGGAAGGAAGGAAGGAAGGAAGGAAGGAAGGAAGGAAGGAAGGAAGGAAGGAAGGAAGGAAGGAAGGAAGGAGAGCTATTGTGTGGGCTTTGTGTGACCAGCTTTGCTGAGATTCCCTCAGCCCAGGCAGCCTTGCAGAGGATCTCTCTGGGAGAAAGAGAGGCCAGACAGGTTGACAAGAGGGGACGTGCCATTCCTGGAGCTGTGTTTTCTCAAGATAAGTCTGACCTATTTGCAGTCACTCCAGAGCAGTGACAGGAGTCAGCCTTTACGTCTGACTTGACCTTCTATTGTGGCTCAGACATTGGAGGAGATTAAGGCAGCAATCAAACAACTCCCAAACTTTGAGGCATACATGGCATGGAGTTGGGGTGATGCAGAGAAGCTCAGTCTTGCCAACAACTGCCTGGTCCAAAACAGCCAGTCTGGCATGTTCTGTCTTGGATCTATGCCAAGCAGATTGATTTGGGAAGCTGGGATGTCTGGAGGGGTCTAACTCACAGCATATGCATGACAGTGACCGTTAATCCCCAAATCCTCTAGGACACCTCTCAAGGCAAAAGCCAACCACCTAAATCAATGGCTTGGAGTCAAGCTGCTGTGGCAGATGAGCATGACAGAAGCATTCAGCATGCTATTATTTTCTGCTTACTTAAGATAAATCCAAATTCAGGCTGTAAATAATTGAGGAGGGGAAAGAAGAATGAGAAGAATGATGGCAGCATGATTGACATGCGACAAAGGTACATGTTTCAAGTATCCCTGGTCGGCTGTTTCAGTGGAAAGAACAAAGTCTTGTTGTAACCTGGAGCACATGCTCCTTCTCAAAGCAGGGAGAGGTGGTTGTACAGGACATGCGTACTATGAACTCTGTCTCCTGCTGCCCACACAAATATCTTGATGGGTTGTCAGGGGAGGTAAAAAAGAGTATGTCTGTTCCTTCATCACTTCTGGAACTTAGGTACCAGGGCAGACAGCCCTGCACCTTTCCTCAAAAAAGGGGACAGGAGAAGAAAAGTAATGCCTTCAGGGAATCCCTTCAGGGCAAAAGAGGAAGAAAACAAAATGTTTTGCATGTTTTAAATCATATTTTTGTCAGAGGTGTGAACAGGAGACTGTATTCCCTTGCTGTGCTGCAGGCCACTGCATGACCGCACTGTGTTAGACAAAATCATAGAATCATTCAGGTTGAAAAGACCCTTGGGATCATCAAGTCCAACCATCAGGCCTACTCTACAAAGTTTACCTCTAAAGCATGTCCCTCAACACCACATCTAAATGACTGCTAAACACATCCAGTGATAGTGACTCAACCACCTCCCTGGGCAGCCTATTCCACTGTCTGACTACTCTTCCTGTGAACATTTTTCCATAATGTCCAGTCTAAACCTACTCTGTTTCAGCTTGAATCCATTGCCTCTTGTTGTATCGCTAATTACCTGTGAGAAGAGAGGAACATCAACCTCTCTATAATGTCCTTTCAGGTAGTTGTAGAGAGTGATGAGGTCTCTCCTCAGCCTCCTCTTCCTCAGACTAAACAGTCCCAGCTCCTTCAATCGCTCTTCATAAGATTTATTCTCTGGGCCCCTCACCAGCTTCATTGACCTCCTCTGCACTCGCTCCAGCACCTCGATATCTCTTTGGTATTGGGGTGCCCAAAATTGGACAAAATACTCAAGGTGTGGCCTCACCAGTGTAAGTGCACTAACAACACAGTGATGATGGTCCTCTGCCAGCACTGGTGGCACTGCTCACGGCGTCGTGTGTGTGAGTGGTGCAGACAGCCCTGTCCGGGCAGGGCAAGGCTGCAGGGAGCTCCTAGGCTCAATTCACCCTGCATGAGGTCAGGAGAGTTGTCCTGGAGTGGTACAAGGCCAGTGCATGGGGAAGGACTAGTCTTTGGGTGCAGAAGGTAAAGGCCTACAGGTTGGGCTTGACTTCAAGTCCAGCAAGAACTTGGTATGGTTGATATTATAAAAAAAAAGTAGAGCTTTTTTTAAGAAGAAAGCATCCTTAGATCCCAGACAGGTACAAGGGCCTGCAAGTCGTGAGGGTACATCAGTACCACACTCTCCTCCTTTATCAGGGCTTTTCCATTCTCTGGGGTATCTCAACCCTCTCTCTGCCCAAGACAAGGGAGTGGTGGCCAAAATGGCATTTTAAACTCTTGGCTCCCTCTACCAACAATCAGACAAAGCAAAGAGGCAGGATGGGAGAAACTGGCTTTCTGGAAACTTCTGTTAGATGGAGAGGGGTCACACCCGCTTCAATAGAGATTGGAGTCGGGGGGTCATTTTACATCTGCCTTTAATAAAGAATAGTGGGAAGGGAAATTTAGCTCCGATGAGCTAATTAAATATATATATATAATTTCCACTCTGTTAGCAAGGAAAAAAAAAAGCCTTGGAGCAGCTGCTAGGTCATTGTTTGTGAATTTAAAAATAAAAGTTTCTTGGCATAGATTTCAGAGATGGAGGCAGTATCTTGCATTGTCATTCTAGAGGGAAAGGGAGAGCTACTGAAAGAAAGATGAGGCCAGACAAGGATAGTTCAGCTTGACTACGTGTTGCTCAGGTGTGTCTTGGCTTTCAAGCCTCTTTTCCCTCTGGCTGGTTTAGGTAATCAACATCCTGCCTGGATGGTGAGCCTCACCAGGGACAGATTTACGGGCCCCACACCCTGAAGAGCCAGGAATGTCCTGCCATGGGGATGGCTAATGCTTCCATGGAGATGGCTAGTGCTTGACAGTGCCCTAAGAGCATCAGTGGGGATTAATGACCTCAACCAGGCTCCCATGGGACTACCACCTCTCTGCCCAGGGACTCCATTTAAGTTCAGGTCCAGGTACCTGCTTCTGGCCTGAACTATGTTGTAGGTGCATCTGTGCCTGGCCTTGTCACTGGCTGTCCTGGTTTCCCACCTAATTGTCCCAGTTGGACTCCAGACCTCATCTGGTAGTAGTTTTGTCTCCAGGATACACCTTGGAACTACGCTGAAGTCTCGTCTCCAGCCCTGTCTCCTGCTGCTCCTGACTGGACCCTGCCTTGTTTAGGTTTGTCGATGGAATATGTCCCCGTCGTCACCTTGGGAGTGCAAATTGCCTCTGGGACCACATGGTTTAGTGCTGCGCTTCTTGGCACTGGGATGGTCCCATGTGGGGCAGCCCCACTCTTGTTGTTTGCTGGCCATGAACTGAGGTGTCTCTAGTCTTGAGCTGCACAAGATGGACCGTGGTCCTTGGCCTGTGCAGGACCTGTCCCCATACCTCCTCCTCATGTGAAGGCCCATGCTTGATGCTCCCTCACACTGTTGGCAAGCCAAACTGTGGTAGGAGGCCTCATCTCCAGCAGCCTTGATGCTGGTTTTTCCCTTCCCACCCTGCTGCATCCATTAGCTTGATGCTTACTGGCAGCAGCTGTGCATGGAACAGGAGACCTGAACTTTTCCATTCCCCAGCCTCCAGCACTGCAAATCTCTCCAAGCTGGGAAAGGGCATTAAACTTGCTCTCTATCAACAAATGGCTTCTGACTATCTATTTTGCTTCTTGAGCCCCAAATATTGTTAACCTTGTCTGAGAGGGAAGGACATTCCCCTCTGCCCCAGCAGATCCAGCCCTGCTCACACGCTGTCAGTCGGGGCTGTGGCAGCTGTCCCACTCCTGGTGAGCACCTAATGCGGCTCCTTCCCGCCTCCTGTCTCACTGGAGGGAGGCTCTGGTATGCTTGGAGTGCTGTCCTTTGCACACCCAAGTGACATTCCAAAGAGCCTGCTCCAAAACTCTTTGAAAAAAAATAATTAATAATAATAAAAAGTAAAATAAAATAAATCATATCCACCACTAGCACCAGATTATGCAGCCAGGGATAGAGAGTGAAGCATGGGAGAGACTGGCTAGCCTCAAAGCCCTGCTCCACCTGCTCACCAACTCAGCTACCAAGCCGGGGAGGGTCAGAAGTTGCTCTTGGGAGACACTGTTCAAAGCTGAAGGAGGGTGGGAGGAGTTTTCCTTGCTTTTGAGGCAGCCCCCCAGCCCATCTGCCTGGATCTCACTCTCAGAAAGGACCTCTGCACTTCCAGGGACCCTGCAGGCATGCTGGCAAGTTCAAGTTAGCTCATGGTGTCCATCCTTGCACAGAAAATACTGCTGGCCCACACCCCTCTTTCCACTGACGCTGAGTGGTGTGGTCAATACCTCTTTGAGTCTAGGCTTTTTTTTTTTACTCTCTGGGAGCAAGACAGAAAGGCTTCCAGTGCGTGCACTTAAGACAAGTCTGTTCATCAAGTGGTGTTGGCTCCCTCCTCACTGTGGTTATGGGAAGGCCTTTTTGTTTAAAGAGGAAAACAAATGGATTCCCCTGACACCCAGCCTTATCAGGCATGAACCCAAGGGAGTCCCTTGTTTAAACATGAAGAGCACATTGCTGGATAACACCCCTTTTCTCCCTCCCCTCCTGTCTTTTTTTTTTTTTGGTTGGGTCGGGCTTCTTTCTGCCTCTACTTGCTCCTTCTGAGCTGCTTGCTTCTTGCCAGATGTGCTCGGGGAAAGTGGGAGGACAGAGAGGGTCCTACAAGCCAGGGTTTCTGGGCTGGAACAGCACAGGGGCAGTGTTGCTCCAAGGACTTGCCATGGCAGAGCAAGGATGTCATGAGCAGGTGGAAACATATGGACAGAGTCCTGGGGCCGGATACGAAGAGATTGAAGTGGGAGAGAAAGTTCCCTCTCTCTTGACCTTTTCCTCCTCTCTCTGCACTTCTAAGCCAGTGAGGCAAAAACCGGTGTGCTCTTCTCCACCCTGCCCTACAAAAATAGAGACTAGAGTCAAACTTGGAATTCCCCTCTGTCTCATCACTGGGGAGACAGGGTCTTGGTGGTGATCTCACTCTGTCAGAAACCTTTCTGAGCACAAGGCTAGCGAGCAATGAAGAGGGAGGCCAGGGAGGAGGAGGGGAGTCATGGCAGGAAACCAAGAATACATCAGACACTCTAAATTTAGATCTTTTTATTCAGCTCAGACAATATTCCTTGATTTCTCATTGTTTGGGAGAGGGCAGAGGGCAGGGGATCTATTGAAAGGCTTTGTCCTGAGAGATGCCACTTTGTCTGGGTATATGGGGGCGGAGGAGTGGCAGATCGGGTTGGTCTGGCATGGGCAAGGGGTGCATGTTTCACTGCTCCAAACGGCCTTGGGATGGGGTGGTGAGATGGCTGATACTATTAAGAAAATAGAGCTTTTTTAACAACAAGAATGCATCTTTGGATCCCAGACGGGTACAAGGGCCTGCAAGACCTGAGGGTACATCTGTACCACACTCTCCTCCTTTATCAGGGTTTTTCCAGTTCCCCTCAAAGCTGTGCACCTGCCACCATCCACTGTGGCCATGAAGACTGGTGTGAGGGACTCTTGGCCAGCACGCGTAAGAGGCGAGCAGTGCCTTTGCTTTGGGTCAGGTCCCCATGCCAGCGGGGCATCTGACACAGGGTGTGTAGGATAAATACACACCCTCTCTATACGTCTCACTGCCTTTCCGGCATTGCAGCTCAAAGTCTATTTTTAAACTCCCTCCTTTATTACACAGGCCAGCAGATAGTAACAGCCTGTCTCCCACCATGCCAGGGTGCTGCTTTCCCTTGTGCCCCAGGGAGCAAGGTATTCTCCACATCATGTGGGGGTCAACCCCCCTGGGGACAGGGCACTGGGGAGCTGTGGGCACAAACCCTCTTGTCTCTCACTTCACAGGCACAGGCCACGGTGGGTGCAGGCAAATCGGGGTGCCTGGCTGCATTCATGCTCTTGCCAGCCAGCTGCTGGCTGCATGGGCACAAGGGTGCTGCAGGGTGTACCATCCCACTGTGTCAATGGTATACCAGTTTTCTTCAGGGCCTATGGCTTATTGGAGGCAAACCAGCTGAGGGTTGGGTGCAGTGTCACCAAATCCACCCATTGCTTGCATCGGCACAGATGAGAGGACTAGCTTTTGTGAGTAGTGCACACGGGGCTTTCCACCTCAACTGATGCCATGGCCCCTGGCAAGCAGTATTTAGAGTGAGTTTTGCTCTGCAAAACAGCAGCTATAGCAGGTGGGGGGGAGTGGGGGAGGGGGAGGGGGAGAGGCTTGTTTTTGGTTTTCAACCCTCCTCTTCATTTCACATCATGAGTCATGTTACGTTCTGAGCTGAGTAACTGCTGGAGTTATTTTTACTCCAGCTCAGAAACCTTCCTTCTCATTGCTGCCACCACCACCGCCACCCGCTGCAGACTCAGGGGCAAAGGATGGGGAGATGGTGAGTGGCAGAGGCTGAGGGCAGGGGAAGTGGTATTTGGGGTGGTGTCAGTGGAAAGGGAGACTGCTGCCCACCTAATCAATTTGGAAACAAAAATACTATATGCCTCTTGAAAACAACAGATGACCTGTGATGTGTGGTGCATTCACACACACACACGTATATATTTATTATACTGGGAGAGGGGAAGGGGGGAGGGAGAGAAATTCCTTTTGAGTGCTATTCACCAGTCTGGAAAAATAAAGAAGGAAAGCAGAACATTTTTTCCTTTCATAAAAACAGGAAAGAGAGGGGGAATGGGGTGGGGAGCAGATCCATAGACATAATGGATAGTTGCCAGAGTAAGGAAATTGTTCCCTTCTACCCTAAGTTTGGGGGTTGGGGAGGGGGCAGAAATATATGGTAGCATGAGCAGGCTGCATCCCCTCCTCCCCACCTGGTGTAGGAACATGTACTCACATGGGAAAGTGCTGGGAAATCAGTTCCCCCAGCTTTGCCTTCTCTCTTTGAATCCTTCTTGAGCTGCACATCTGCAGAGATGTGAAATGCCTTTGCCTTCTCCTTCACCCCAAAGCACAGGGCAGCAAGCTGCAGCCCGTGTAAGCCCTCTCCCTCCCTGCTGTTGTCAGGGGCTGTGCTCTGCCCTCTGCATGCATCCCACTTCCCCACCCTCTCCTC
This sequence comes from Chloroceryle amazona, assembly GCA_027560015.1. Lineage (NCBI taxonomy): Eukaryota > Metazoa > Chordata > Aves > Coraciiformes > Cerylidae > Chloroceryle > Chloroceryle amazona. Next base: position 42,904 of record JANHFX010002397.1, read on the forward strand.
TCTGCCAGGTTTCTTCCAGGAATGGGTGAGATGAAGGAGGTGGTGAGGGGCTAGGGGAATCCCTCTGCCTGGGAGAGACAGGCAGAAGGGGGGTTCCCAGAGGAAGCCTGACAGGTCTCATCAAATGACTGCTCACCAGGTGACACCTTCCCTTTCACCTGGAGCAAGTTACTCTGTGAGGCCTTTACTCATCCTTGGAAAGCATCTTCCCTGCCAGTGTCAAGGCCAAGAAGGGGAATTATGCAAGCCCTGGGCACCCCAAGGGTCTACAGTTCTCCAGAACCAAATATAAACACCAGGTTCCCTGTGTGTGTGTTTGTCTTCTTCCTTTGGTTTTTCTTCTTTCTTCCTTTCTTCCACTGAACTAACTGAACTTAGTTGTTAGGAAGTTGGGGCAGCTCCCATGACAGCAGCCTCTGAGGCAAACAGTGTAACCTGTGGTGTAGGCTACATACAGTGACTCCATGCTGATCACTTGGGTTGGGATAATCCTCATACAACCGAGTGATGTGGCGTAAAACTGATGCACCCACAGAAGGGGCCTCCTGGTGTAAACTAGGAATAAAACTTACTCTAGGTGCTTCATTTCAGTGTCACAGCTGCTCCCCTCCATTGACAACTGTGGTAGCCCCACAGAGTAGGCATAGGGATTGCTCATAGTTCTCCTGAACTTAGATACCAGAGAGGGAGCAACACCTAAGTTAGATACCTTGAGTGGGCAGGGACTATACATTGGCTGTCAACACCTCCTAATTTCTTTCCATTGATTGTCTTTTGAAATAGGACTCATCATGGAGAGGCTGAGACATCTCCGCTGTTCTGATTGAGTCTTGCTTTCCACTGTAAGCCCTGTTTTTCTTCCTGATGTTTCACAATTCTCTTTCCCCTCTAAATAAAACATTAAAAAAAAAAAAAGGAGAAGATATCACCCCTCACATTGTGCCTCTCTGGATGGTGGCTAGTAGATCATTTTTTCCACCAACATAAGATGAGGTGAGAGCAGTCTTGCAGCAAGGACCTGCCTATTGTCCTCAGACACATGTTGTCCTCCTCCCTACTGATAAGAAAATAACTGAGGAGATGAGTTCAGCTGTTCACAGGTTAGAAAGTTGTAGTGGTGGTGGAAGCGTTTTAATGAGAAACCCTGCTACCAGCTCTTAGGAAATCTCTGCTTTTGTAGCGGTTTGCCTGCAGATCCATTGCCAGCTTGCACAGTTGTGACCAGACCTTGTCAAGTAGTGATACTCTAACAGGACATTTTTATGGTCCAGCTGCTTCATGTGGCCTGGAAATATGTTCTCACAACATGCAATGGTGGTTCCACACTCTTGTCCCGTGACACCTGGGAAACTGAGAGCTCTGCAGGCCTCCACACACACCCCACAGGCCAGGTGAGGGGAAGATGAAGTCATCCCCATTCAATTTAGGGGTTTGGGGGAGAAATAAGCTAATTTCACAAAAGCAAGGGAATCGAGGGGGCACCCAGCCAGCTCAGGGCACAGCAGTTTTAAGTGTACATGCCCCTAATGAACTCAATGCCAGTGAGACTGGCCCAGCCTTTAGTGAGTCTGAAGACCTCACTAGAGAAAAACCTGTCCCCATCCTGAGTGGCTTGAATATCATTTTGCTCTATTTCCAGGCAGGGTCATAGTAGATGATTAGTCAAATTACAAACATCCTCTTCCTTGCTGTTCAGCTGGGATGAGGTCTTTGTTTCTGATGTCGAGCTTCTAAAAACTACCAGGCATCATCCACTTGAAAATAAATAATTCTATTTCTATTCCAGTTCACATGTAATGTAGCTGGATATTATTTTTTTTTGTAAAAAAGCACACCATACATATCCCCCCAAAACCAGGCCCTGCAGCAACTCTTGTTGCTATTGAGCAAGAAATTTGCAGCACTCCCTGCTAGCTTACTGCTGAGTCCTTCTCTCCAGCAGCGATATCGTTCCCTGCTGAGGAGTTTAATCATCCCTCCCACACACAGACTGTTCTGATGTGGCCAGGAAGACACTACGGCATGGGGGACCCCCCTATGACTGCTTGAACAAGGTGGTGTGAAGGTGGTGGAGCCACGCCAGTTTATTTGAGAGATCCTCAAGGGGCACCTGAGCCTCCATTTATCTCTTAGAAATTTTAAACACATAGTAGGGTCATGGACTTCTGGAACCTAGCTCACCTCATCTCCCTCTCTACACAGATGGAAGACTTCAAGAAGCAGGTTTGGCTCTCCCAGGTCCTCGGATTTCCCTGCAGTGACTACTGAGGAACGCAGGGCTACAGAGTTCCTTTGGCCAGTGCCATCTAGACTGAGGTGAGGTGAGATGGACCCGGGCCCTTTTAAAATCTTTTTTTCAGAGCCTCCAACAGATTTCAGGAGTTTCAGCTCCCAGGTAGATGTTAGGGTAGTAGCTCCACCCTGCCAGGGGGTCAGAGTCACATTGTCATGATGTGAAATGGTTGGTACACTGCTGGCAGTCCAGGATGGAAAATGAGGGGAATTCTAAGAGCACCCTGAGGAATTTGAGGTGGGACAAGACTAGCATGGCTGGAGCATCTAAGGTAAAGTCCTGTTAAGGTCTCTGGTGGTGGAAACAAGCAAAGTATGCATTGCATTTCCACTTCCTTCCACTTGAGCTCCAAAATTGGGACTGAGCCACTTCAGACATGGTTTGAGTGACTCCCAGGACACTTCTTATCTCTGCACTCATGCACCTCAGACGGCCTGGGCTTTGGAGCTGGCATGGCTCTGACCTCTAACAAACTCCCCACCTGTGGGGAAATCTGACCCCTCTTCTTCTGGGCCAGAGTGAAGTACGATGATCCCTTGCAACACAAGAGCATCTTGACATGCTGTCCTACCATAGAACCTCTCATTTTGTGTTTGAGTAACTGTCTGTGTGATGGGAGGAGCAGAGGAGCTATGCTATTTTAAGAAAGCTGTGGAGGACCCTCAGTCCTCCTTGTGTCCCTGTGCTTCCTGACCAACATCCACATCCATGAGAGCTGAACTCAGGTTTGGGGATGTAGCTAGCCATGGTGGGAGGTGTTGTCAGATGCCTACTGCTGAAAAGCATTTGGTGGGCTGCCAGCTGCTCATTTCTGGTAGCTGCTCCTCACACCTGGACACTTTGGACAGTGCATGCACAAGTGCTGGTGCGAGACCCATGTATTTTAGAGACGGTTGGCTGCATGAAACTCGCAGGCACCCCTATATAGTCTAAGGGAATATGTGTGATGCTGTGAGATGAGGCCACTGGCATGCTGGTGGGTGTATGTATGTGAGAAAGGAAGAGAGAGGGGGAGAGTGAAGGAGAACACATGGATGCCCAGGGATGTGTGAATGAGACAAATTTTGCACGTAGCTGTGCATGCAAGTGGCTTGAACAGAAGCGTGTGCATAGCATAGAAAAAGCAGGGAAGATGCTTGGGATTCAGAGCGAGTGCCTGCCGAGTGCCTGCGGTGCATGACAGTGCAGGAATGTATCAGTGGATACGAGCCTGCACAAAAATGGTGCAGAAACCCCTCCTGGTCATGCCTGGAGTGTGCTTTGCAAGTGTGCAACTCCACACCGGGAGATCACTCGTACGCACATGAAAGGGCGAGCGTACGGGTGTTTTTTCAATAGGATGTGACTCTTTCTTGAACTCACCTGTTAGCAGCCTTCCCCTCCCCATCCCTCTGCTGCCACCCCCCCCCCCCC
>JANHFX010002398.1:0-19188 GCA_027560015.1 Chloroceryle amazona
TGCTAGACCCCGGTTCCCAGGGCCCGGCTCTGCTGCTCCCCGCGGTCCCATCGCCCCCCGGGGCAACCCCGGCCGAGGACCAGGGTGGAGGCAAAGTGGAAGCAAGGGAGAGCAGGAGAGGTGTGAGGCTGCCGGGGAAGATGCTCCAGCTCTCGGGGAGGATGCTCCAGCTCTCGGGGAAGATGCTTCAGGAGCGATGCTCCAGCTCCCGAGGAGGATGCTCCAGCTCCCAGGGAGGAAGCTCCAGCTCGGGGGGGGAGTGCGATGCTCCAGCTCCCGGCGCTCCGTCTGCCATCTAGTGGCTTTTTCAAGATTTTCTTTTTTTCCTGGCTGCACAGCACCCCTAGTAGTTCCTACGGCACTGCAAGTCACTTCCGAGATGGGGGCGAAGTGAAGTGGTGGCCAGGCTTTGGAGGCGTGAGACGCAGATAAGACAACAGCAGGTTGCACAGGATTAGCAGCAGGTGGGAAATAAAATCGGACTGTTATTTGTAAAGCACTTTTCTGTATCTCCTCTAGTTCAGCTTCTCTCTGTTTCTGCTTTGAATGTGTTTCTGACCCCATGCACACAGACAATGAAATGCAATCTTTTGCCTCCAGTTAAAAGATGTCAGTGATGAACTCGAGAATAAGGGGTCTGGCCTGACCCAGTACCTGAGAAGTCCCGTCGCTGAGAGACAGTTGTGCTCTAGAATGCTGATCTGTAGCCACCTAGCAGGGCAAATGGTAGCCAACAACTAAACCTCCATCTGTACGCAGAGGCAGAGGATTGGAAGTGGGCTTTAAAAGTACCTGAAAAGCTTCTCCTGGCTGTAATGCCCGATTGGGGCTGGGACGTAGCTCTGTATTTTTCTGCTTCTGGGCTTTAAGGGTATTGCCTCCTTTGAAAAAGAAACGTGGAAAAACATGAGAACTTACAAACTTGGTGCCAAGTTTCAAGGGCCTGTGGTGTGGTCCTTACCCCAAAATGCTCTAGAGACTGTGGATCAGTCCTTGGAGCCACCCCAATGCTCTGCACCCCAGCACCCTGCAGATACCCTGCAAGGGACAGCCCCTGGTACCAATATTGGGGTGCTGTGAGAGGTGTTGGGGTGGCAGCCCCCTCTGGAGCTCAGGGCTATGGCCACCACTCTGCAAGGACCGGTGGCAGCCGCAGCAGAAGTTGAGACTTGTTAAGAGAGTGGGATAAAGTGTGTTTTGCTGTGAGGGTCTCCCTGGGCTGGTCTGTGCAGGCATGAGCATGGGGATGGTTCAGCTCATCTCCACCCTGGTGAGCTGCTGTTCTCTAGTGAGTGACAGGAGCCTCTGGATTGAGTTTGAAACAGCTTGAATTCCCTGAAGGGAGCACACCGTATAAATGTACAAAAATCCAATTTCCAGGCTGGCTTCGTGGTGGTGTTAAGTGGAGGGAGGCTCTGGAAGGCAAAGACATCAGAATAAATGTGACCTTCTTAAAGACGGCTGATGATGCAAAGGTCAAAAAAAGTGATTGATGAGGAGAAAAGTACATGCTAATATTTCTCCAAGAGGAAAAAGGATTACAGATAATGGGTGTAATATTCAAAAAGAGCTAGCACATATGGCGAGCGATGCCAGCATTTAAAGGCACTTAAGCCTTAAATTTCCCCTTGATAAAAGTTATGTCACTCTTACACAGTGCATCACACTGACATGTTTTATGGGCAAAGTGTTCGCGCAACCCTCCCCGCAGGAGAGCAGAAATGGCAGAGTAAACAGGGGAGCAGCAGGCGGGTGGTAACCAGCTCCCTGCTCAGGGCTTGCAGCTCTCCAGGGGAAGCCTCTCCAGCTTCTGCAGCGATGGCCACTGTGGTAGGTTCCTCCCGAAAGGCTGTTTGGCAGAAGTCTGGACAGAAGGATTGTGCTTTTGTCTGTTTTCCTACAATCAAGGAAAGCCTGAAGTCCCCTTCCTGCTCTGCCTCAGGCGGTTAGCAGCTGGTTTTGATCATTAGCAACAGCATCACACCCTCAGCTTGGCCGTGTCCAAGGGTGGGACCCTTGTAAATCCTGAGCTTGCCTTTTGTCCAAGCTTAAAGTTGTTGTCTCAAAGCTCTGTATTGCGAAAGGAGGGATAGAGGCCACTTCAAATCCCGTGCTTTAGGCAGGAAAGGGCACGGGATGCATCAACATGAGGCAACATTAAGCACCCGCCCCAGCGGATCAGCTTTTGGTGCCTGAGGAGGTTGCAGCAGCAGAGACCGAGCATCAGAAACCCTCCTGATTTATTGGTCTCTAAACTGGGGGCACAAGAAAAATCAGGGTACTAATCAAAGTGATAAACTTTATGCTTCTCTGGCACAAGGAAATAATTGTTCTGCCCCAGTATCATTTTTCTGCCATTTTTCTGCTCCTGTGTCACTTACTGAAAATAAAGGCTCCCTTCTTCCATTAGAATGAGCTACAGTTTCAGTAACTCATGTGGATTTTTACTGGGCTTTATTTTTTTAATCTTCATCACCAGGTTATAAAATTTGGGCCACTCTTGTGTTACAGAAGCATCAGCAGAAGGTGTTTTGCTGCAGGTTGGTTGGTGGGATTTTCCTATTGCTTTATTGGAACCCATTATTATTTGCCTGAGTAGCTACTACTGGGTAAAGATGAAGCCTGAGGACAATCCGGACCTGGCTTGGGATGGAACTTGGGCCATGAAGATGCCATCCAGGCTGTCAGTTTACTGACAATGTTTTCTCTTCCAAATTTGTTACCCGAAGAGGTTTCTGAGCAGGGTAAGCCGCACAGTTATTCTGGGCTAAAGAAGTGCCAGCTTTTTGCCTCTCCTCCTTCTAGTATTTCATACTGGGTTTGATGTATGATGCTTCCATACATGCTCTGTACAACCATCTTTAATTTTCCATATGCAAAATTCTGTCTGTTTTCAGGAAAAGGATGTGGAATTTTTCTGTCATTAATCTGGTCAGATCTTGAATGATGGTGCTGTTTCTGAAAGCTTTCTTCACACACACGAACTGATTATTTGACAGAACAGCACTCAATATTGTTGGAATAATTATTGTGCCAGTTTAATACATCAATTTAAGCTGTTATCACGGAGTCTTTGAAACACTGGATAATTACATAAATAATTATGAAACGTTCTATCAATGCATCTTAGCACAGAGTTTTGCTGGCTGCGAGCTCCTGCCGTGGTCGGCTCCTCCGCATCCTCCTCGTGCCCAGGTACCCAGCGCAGCCTCAGACCCAGGGGATCCTCTGGTTATTGCCAGGACTCCTGCTAAACTAAATTCACTTAATCCAGAACAGGGTCTTGTACCCGGCGTGGGCCAAGGGTAGGTGCTGCTTTCTGTGATCTTGACTGACAAAGCTGCGCTCGGTCCTTCCCTCTCCTGGGCTGCAGCTGCTGCCTGGCAGGTTTCAAGCATGGCCCAGGAATGCAACAGCTCTATTGATCTTTATTCCTCTGGAGGTTTATTAACATGGTATTAATTAGCACATGAGGCCAAGGGGAGGTTTGTTAGCACTTTCATCTGCCATTTCCAGACTTGTCATTGCTCTCCTCTATTTGCACTGGCACCTAGGAAACGTTGGGTTGGGTTTTTTTTGTTTGGTTTTTTTCTTTTTTAAGAAACAAAGCAGAAATGAGTATGAATATTGGTGTGAGCATCCAGCAAGCCTGAGGCGATGGGACTTCTTAATTTGGGACTGGCAGGGGAAGGAGGTGCTTGTGCCACCTCTGCCGTGTCACCTGCCCAAGCAGAGGATGGACACGAGGGGGTCCATCAGCAGCTGGAGCTGCAGCCCAGAAAGCCTCAAGCCTGGCAGAGTTCATAAGAACTCGGCCAGTGCTTCGAATCAGGGCATCCTTAAACATCTAGCTGGGGAGCATTTGAGTGAAGATCTAGGTTCTGACTGAAATCTTCTTTCCTTTGTTTAAACTCTGCTTTGATGGGAGGTGGGAGCAGCCCCCCTCCCAGCGCTGAGATCCCAGCCAGTGCTGACCCCCTCCCCGTTTTGGGAGGGAGCATCTGGTGCTGGTGGCTGAGCAGTCCATCACGGCTCGGCACGGCTGTCACCGGGAGACACGGTGGAACGAAAACAAAAGACGTGACAAATTTGTCCTTTTCTCTTTTATAATTAACCAAAATATCTCGTTGTGTAGCAAAGCATGGCTCCTAATTAACAGACAGGCGAGAGGCTATTTTTAAAATCCAGACCCCCAGTAATTATATTTGCAGCAGAGAATGATATTTCAGTCAAATGCGACAGACAGTGAGCCCAGCTCCCATGTGAGGCAATTAATATTTCACACCTGCCAAGCAAATCAGCAGCGGGGAGAGGAGGGGATGGCATTGGGAAGGGGACACTGCTCTGGGGGGGCCGCCGCTTGCCTCAGAGAAGACCAAAAATCCTTTACTTGGCTGTATAATGACCAGTGAAGTAGCACTTGGTGCAGTTGAGCCTGACAAAAAGGGACAAAAAGGGACATCAGCAAAATAGCTGGTGTCAGGGAGAGGCTCTGCGGGAAGGTTGTGTCCTGTCCCAGCTCAGAGGGAAGGGAAAGGGGAGGGAATAATCAGGAATGCTGACAATAGCTTGGTCTGTCTGGGGAAACCAGGACGGTCAGCCCTGCTCCTTCCATCATGAAGTTATTTTTCTATTACTGGTCCCAGCAAGACACTGGGCAGCTGGAGGAAGCTGCTGCCTGGTTCTTAACACCTCTGGGCTCTGCCTGTCGCCCCGTGTGCTCATAATGGATGGAACCACACCTCTCCTGTGAGTTGTACATATTAGTGTGTTCATTTTCCCTGTTATGGAGACAAAAGCAAGTATTTTCCTTCCCACTGTTTTAGCTGTTCAGGATTAATCTGCCCATTAATGGATAATCTGTCAGCGTTTAGATGCATTGAAGTTGGGAGGAGATTTACAGGCTTGTGATACCATCTGCCTTATTAGAATGGCTTGAAAACCTGACATTCAATTTGTTCTGCAGGATTTGAGGACAGATTAGTCTCTAGATTCCAAAATAATTAAGAAAACCAAAAACCAGAGAGAATGGTGACAAGGAGGATGGGCAGAGGGAGGGAGGCAGCTCGCAACCTGTCCTCTGGGTAGGAAGGACTGACAAACCTCAGGAAAGCAGCCCCAACTTGGGGGGTGGGGAGTGTTCTGCTTTGCTTTGTTCCTGTGCGTGGCACAAAAATGCCACCAGAAGTGTGGCTGGGAGGCCACTGAGCCAGCAAGTCTGAGCCTGGAGAGCAGCAGAGCCACGATTCAGCTCTGTTAGTGATGATAAAGCTTTTGTGTTTACCAAAGAAGCTGGTAGTGGGGAGGTGGTTGAGTGGTCTGTAGTTTGCTCTGAAACACAGAGCAACCTGCTGGGGAAGGTGCCCCGAACTCTGCAACTCTGAAAGTTTCCCTTCTGAATGATGGAGGAATCTCGCTCAGACGAGGGACTCTATTGACCTCCCGCCACCATCCTAATGAGAAAAGATGATGGTAGAACTCCAGGGGGAAAAGAAAGCAAACAAATCTTCTTTCTTCCATAAAAACAAACCAACAAACCCGTAACAATTAATCTGAACCATCTAGGAGAGGTCCCAGGAGAGGGTTTGTGTTTCCAAAGCGCTCTCTGAAGCACTTCTTATAAGTAATGGAGCCTCAGCCTCCGCGTATCGATCGTGTGCCCCGTGTCACCGGAGCGCTTTAGCTAAATGATGCGGCGTCACTTCTCATCACCGCTGCTCGCCCTAAGATTACAAATGCTGCTGAGAGGGGCTTGTGTCCCGAAGGGTCAGAGGAAAAGTTCTCGGAGGTTGGAAAAAACAATCGACTTGTAATATTCCTCTTCTCAAACTCACAGTGCAAATTCCCAAGGTTCTCCGACTGGCCCAGCCAAAGTCACGTGGAGCTGCACTCAGAACTGTGCCCGGTGCCGCCTTCTGTGTGGGGTATCACCTGAAAACACAGTTCCTGTCGCAGCAGAGGCTGTGCGCTGCTGGCCTTCTCGTGATGAAGCTGTTTCCTCTTGAGCATCCACATTCCTGTGTGTTCTGTCCTGCTCCCCTCAACCCCCACCGTGGCATCGCCCCCAGCTCCACTCTGCAGCATCCCCCAGGGTGTCCCCTTGTTCCCCACTTCACAGACCCCCAGGTTCTGTCTGTATAAAATTGAGGTGCTCTTTGTTCCTCATAACTGCTCCAGATCCTTGCAGAAAAGGTTTTCTAAAAGCACAAAACCAGAAACATTCCCATATCGGAGACTTCTGCTCTTCACAAAACAGCTGACGAAGGCTGTTCTGCATCGTGTCAGGACCTTCAGCAGCTGTAATTCCAGCGTGGTACCTCAGGGGGGAAACGTATTTGATGGAGCTGAGAAGAAAAATACCTGAAAGAAAAATGTAATTGGAGAAAGCACGGTGTTTATTAACAGCGGGCAAAGGGGAGTGGTGGGAGGACAGCCCTGTCTCAGGGCTGCTGTCTGGGGATGCTGGTGCTGGGAGGCAGGGAGCCTGTGCCCAGGCTCACAGCGAGCAGGTGGACCTGCTGTAACACTGGTCATATGTGGAAATGGAGAGCGACACGGGTGGGTAGATGCCTGGGGTCCATGGGTCTGGGAATAACAAGAGTTTTTACTCATCAGCTTTGGATTCCTTCACAGAAACACAGAACGCTAGGGATTGGGGGGACCTTGAAAGATTGAGTCCAACCCCCCTGCCAGAGCAGGATCATCCAGATCAGGTCACCCGGGAACATGTCCTTTGGTGTGAAATTCCTTGTATTTCCACCCCAGGAATGGGGGGATTTAACCACAGCCCTGCAGCTGGTCCAGCTACATCCCTTGGAGGGGACCAGCAGCACTGGGACCATCCCTGTTGTGTCTGGCCACGTGTATGACCCCTCTGTGGCTGAGGAGCTGCCATCCTGAGCATGGAGAGGACAAAGGGGCTGTGCCTGGCAAGCTCTGCTCAGGCCTGGAATCCTTCCTGCAGCTCAGGGAAAAGCCACAGCCATTAACTCTGTCACCGTGGGAAGTTTATTCATCTTGGTCATTTCTAATGCATCTTTTATTATCTCATTAGTAGATTTATTTTTTTTCTTTTCCCCCCCTTAGTCATCACAGTGCTGAGCATATAGGTTTGGGATTGCAACCACAATTTGGATGTCTTTCCTGTGCTGCTTCTTGAGCTGGACCTTATCAATAGCATTAGATGAGCTACACTATAATTGGTAGGGTAAAATAGCACTATAATTTTAAAGACTAACACTGTGGGATGATTATATTTTAACACAAGTGTCCTGTAACATGCACCTCCTTCATGGCAAGAGCTCAGCTCACACGATGCCCCTCGCTCCCCTTCCCAGGAGGTTTAACTGGATAGCATCTGATTGCGGATGCGCTTTGATTTTCATTGATACTGGAAGCTTTTTGTTCTATTATTCACTGTAGGTCTGTGTTGTCTGTGCTTATTACGTGCCATCAGAAGGTATCTGGGAGTCTGCAGCCTTCCCAGCCACTCCTATTGTACAAACACATCAATAAATAAGTGGTGTCTGAATTTAGCTGCGTGCTCATAACTGTTAGCAGAGCCCTGTCATTTTTTCAGGTCATCTAGCACTGCAGTTGAAATAGTTCTGCTGTTGCATCCTTCTCTTCAGGAGACAACCAAAGAAGTGGCTCTTAGGCTTTTATTTCATTTCATTTCATTTATCACTCTAAGACCAAGGACACGACTTTAAAATCAAAACAAAAGGATATTTTGAATGTGGGCTGTTAGAGTTTCCAGTGCAGTGGGTCAGTAGCAGCAGGAGTTGTAATGAGTGAGGATGCTCCAGTCTACAGATTTGAACAAACCTTCCTTTGAAAAATGGAGCAACTGGTACCTCTGGGACCTCATTTCCCAGGTGGAAAACAGCAGCACGTTGTTATCAGCAATTGCCAGGGTGGAGACGAGAGCCCCTCCCAGTCCTTCTCCCCCGGTGCTGATAAAGACACCTTTCCCTGCTGCCACTGATGAGCTTTAGTCTCTCCAGGGTTCGGTTCTGGACAGCAGCTGCTGGCTCAGCAGCTCGGAGGGGCCACAGTGGGATAAACAACCGAGCCAGTCAAGGGGAGAGTTGATACCATACTGAGTCCTGCCCCTATAGAAGGGGATGGCTGGCCCAGGGGGGTCTGCCTGTTTTCATTGTGCTTTGGTGTGTCTCGTCTGATGCTTCAGCAACACCTGGCACTGCCCTGGCATTTCCTCCCAGTAAAAGCTCTTTATTTCCTACTTGTGGTTCCAGTCTCTCTCTGAGAAATACCACTGTAGTTTGTAGCCTGTGCTTACGTTACATAAATTACAGCCAGACAGGGTCTTTACCCTGAAAATCAAGGCAAGGTAGACTTCTTCCCCTCCCCCAATCATGGTCAGCATTGCTTCGACACCAACCTACTCAGAACTGCTTCTCCTCATCTTCCTCCTGCAGCACACCAGGCTCTGGATGCCACCAGGTTCTGGTTTCTGGACCCCCAGCACCCCCAAACCAATTCCCCACCCTCACTGACCAGTCCTAAGCTGGGCAGAGCCAAGGGTTGGCAGGAGCTGGTTGGGCTTCCAGCAGCTGATGAACTGTCTACAGACTTGGAATGAACAAGACAACCCATTAGGTGTCTGTATTTCAAGTCTATTTGCAAATGCAATGAATTAAACACATCAAAACAGGCAATAGGAAAAAAATTCTTCCCTGCAAGGGTTGTCCAGGGCTGTCCCAGGTTGCCCAGGGCAGGGGTGGAATCCCCGTGATCCCTGGAGAGGTTTCCAAGCTGTGGAGCTGTGGTGCTGAGGGCCAGGGGTCAGTGGTGCCCTGGCAGTGCTGGGGGAACAGTTGGACTTGAGCTTAAAGGTCTCTCCCAACCTAAATAATTTAATTGCATTTTAAACGAACAGTGTTGCAAATAATATTTACTAGGAATTAAGGTTTAAATTAAGTATCTCCTATATCTCGGGTAGTGTTCAGTTGGTGTGTCAACAGGATGGACTTGCTACAGTCCTGCTGATGGATGGTGGAAAGCCCAAGCAATGAATCCAGGTTGCATGCTCATACCACATCCATAAACTGGAGAAATAAATTGCAATCAGCAGTCTGCAGATCTGGATGGAGAATCTAATCTTTGTACTAAATTAGGAGACATACTTTAATGATTTTTATTGGTGTTTTGTGGTGCTGCTGTTTATTACAGTTAGGTCCGTAGGACGGTGCAGCAATGAAAGGCAGTCAATGAAATCAGCCAGGTTAATGAGTCTCTGGTACAGTGCAAAGGTAGTGATGGATGGTAGCAGAAATATGACTAGTTCCTCTCTGTCCTCTCCTGGTCGCCTTCTTCTGTCGCTGCAGCTACTTGTCATCCTTTCTATACACAAATAAAAGTGGCTATTTCCAGGGAAAACAAGGGCAGGTGGGATGCGCTGGTGCTGCAGAGCTCTCTGCCACTGTCCGGTCAGAGGGGAGCTGTCACCTCCATGGATCCCATTCTTTCCCTCACTAAAGCCAGGAGGAATTACTTTCACAAACACAAAGGTTTTTGTTTCGCACTCGTGCTGGGGCGGTTGCTTTTCTGCCAGCGGTGTTCAATGTGCTGCAAACTGTTTCCAGGTCACACCAGCAGCTCCAGCCGAGCATCTTCTGGCTCTTTACCCGTCCTCTGCCAGAGTTTCTTCCTTCACATGTCCGCCTCTGTTCTTGCAACTTAGCAAAGCTACTACTTTCTGTAGGCTTCTGGCTTTGCTGATTCTCGCCTTGTTTTTTAAGGCAATTCCTTCTGACTCATTCAATCTCCGGTATTGCTGTGGAAAATATGCAACTGGGGAACAGTTTCATGGAAAAAATGCTTAAGTGACTTGATTTACATTGTAGCCTGCCCCTTAAAACTCGATTAAAGACCTAGTAATATCCTACGAAGTGCTGAACAGACAGAAGGTAGCAAATGAGCACAGCCTTGATTAGATTTGAACCAACAATCTTGAAGTAAAAGTTTAAGGCATAAAACTGTGCAGCGATCTATCCACCATATGGTCTGCTTGAACACAGTTATGTGTCTGCTTCACGTTTGCTATATTATTTGAAGATATTGATTTTAGTGGAATAATCATCCTAAGCAATTTGTTTTAATATACTACTTTTCTTAGCAGTATGTTAGAGCTGCACCAACCATACTTTTTCTTTTTCCTTTTCTTTTTTTTTCCAAAAGCTTTTTCAAATAAGATGTATGATCTACAGATGAGAAGCCTGATATTGTTGAGGTTGTTTCTTTTTCAGCTGTGTCTCCCTGAGGAATGACTCTGAGTGTAAATGAATAAGCAGTGGCTGTGCAAGGGGGGGAATAAATAGCAAGGCACCCATTAAGTGCAGTTGTAGAGATTACGAAGAGGCAAGACTTTGCCCAAGTTAAAAAAGATGTATATGGTTGGTCTCTCCTTCTGAGAACTGTATTTAAATAAGACTTAGATAAAGAATGCAAACACCTAGATAAACAGTGGTGGAGAAAGGCAGCGTTCTTTCACAAATGATGGTTATTAAAGGCTCCGTGCACGCTGCTCGGAGGTAAATTTAAGAGCCCAGACAAGCTGCACACTCTTTGCTGAAGCAGGAATTTTACCTTTGAGATTACAAAGGAGGGAGGGAACCTTCATTTCCAGTTGTAGGTAAAGGTGAGGTGAAGGGACGAGCAAAACCAAACACAATAAAGCAACTCGATGGCAAGTTGTTAAGGGAATTGCCATAAGGATGATAATATTGGGGACGATGGAGCTCTTTGCCCTTTCTTAGATGAATTGCAATCACTTCATTCCTCACGATCTTCCTGCTGGAAGCAGAGAGTTTGTGTCCGTTAACAGTGGACGGGAATTCCTCTTGCTCAACCCTGGTCAGGATTTCATAGGATCATAAAATGGTGGGGGTTGGAAGGGACATCTGGAGATCATGGAGACCAACCCCCCTGCCATCGCAGGAACACCCACAGGGCAGGCATTTGCTCCCTTGCCTCCTGTTAACACAAGGGAGATGTCATCCCAACAGCATCTTAGGAGCTTTACTGAGAGAAATAACCCAAGCTTCACTCAGATATCATTTTATTTGCAGCTTCATACTCTGCTCTAGCTCTCTCGCCCCGTCCAGGCACAGGGATGCTCCTACCGCTCCCGAAAGCTGGACCTCCCGCAGTCATTCTTCGGAGGCTTGAGCGCAGGAGAGGGGCTGTAAATTCCACAAAGCGTTGGTCTCGCTGGGAAGTGGTGCAGTTTGGTTGCTAAGGCTGAGGGTTGAGATGCAGAACATTTGGGTTTGGGGCTTTAGTTGTGGCGTGGCCTCTCTCCACGTGCCCCTGCTCTCACCCGTGCGGTGCGAGTGCTGTGAAGTATTCAATGCTCGCTCGCTTTCGATTTAAGTGGGAAAGTTATTAAATTGCTTTGAAAGTCTTGAATGGCAATGGATAGGTGAGTGTAAGGTTTGATTTGTTTGATGGGGTTTTGTACAGAAATAGCCCTCTAATGTTGCATATCCTCTGGGCCAGCGGTGCTGGCGTCCTGGGAGGATGGTGGGAATTATTTCATCTCTCCAAAATAGCAGCTTTTAAGAGGTGAGGAAATGACTACTCCAAAACTATTGTATGCCATCTGCCTGCTAAAATACTTATAGAAAACATGCTTCCTGGCATAAAACTTCCTAGCCATATGTCTATTGCATCATTCACAATTAAATTAAATCACCCTTAAACACTTGGGCAAATTCCCAGCCTATGTGAACAAGCCTTCATCACCGTGCTGTTTGAAACTTGGACACTTGATCCCTGTAAATGTTTAGTTGAAGTTGGCTCAGCCGTTGTTAATGTTACACAGCTGATGCACTCTGCTTCGAGATAATTCAAGTGCATGTTTCTTATTTTGGCCTTTAAATATTTAACTATAAAAATTTGTAAGGGGTCTGAAAGGAGGAAATAATTCTCCAGTTTGCCATGTGCTCAAGTCACTTTAAACAGAGGTTGAAATGGAGAGGCTGTGAATGAAAAAAGGTGTTATCTTCCGCTCATTGAATAAACAAGAGGAAATACCTGAAGGGTCTGGTTACAGCTGGATATCCTGACTATATGGAATATGCTCGGAACTGTCCAGACACACACCCCCCCAGCTGAAGAGCTTGCCCACTTCACAACATCTCTGAAACTACGAATGGACATCAGACAACAAAGCCTGACCCGCTCCTGGTTAGGCTGGGTCAGCCTCGCTGGAGCTCTGGTGCTGTGCTGGAGGCAGCCAGGGTCCCACCACCACCACCCTCTGCCACGAGTCCCTGTCGGGGAGCACAGTGATGCCTGTGCTAGAGCAACGGCTGAGGGTCAGAAAGGAGAGTGGTTGGATGGGTGGAAGCATCTCCAGGTGTCTCTTCTAAAATCCTCTGAAGACGGTGCTTTCAGTTAAGAATAATCTTAATAAGTAACCCAACTGGGTGTTTGTTTGGGTTCTTCATTTGAGGATATGGCAGATTTAGCTGTTGTGCCGAGCTTAGCTGAGGCACTACCTGAAAATGAGTTCTAAGGCACCGTCTGACGTACTCAGTGCACCCAGTGAGCATAAATATTAATGAAACCCTGCCACTCTGACACAGGGAATGCCATTTAAATGCAGCCTGACTTCCACTGGAAACCAAACCCAGGAGCTTCCCGTGCTTGCTGTCTGGCAGACCCGGCCATCGTCTATTTTTAGTCCAGGTCTCTATTTTTAGTCTGTTTTTGAAAGGTGAAACAAAACCGGCAGCCAAACCCGGATGATTCTGCTGGTTTCTTTCATTCAGGAGCCCAGAGCAGTGCTGGAGGAGAATGGCAGGAAACCAGGGCTGGGGGGCACAGAAGGACCAGCCGCTGGTGGGGACCCACCCTGGGGCTGCACCATGGTCCAGAGCTCCTCTGCAGCTCCCAGGCAAACAAGGGGCTCAGCACAAGCTGGTTTGGTTTACTCTGTTCCTATGGTTCATGCATATTTAGTACCAGAAGAGAATTTGTAAGTGTTTCTAAGATTTTTGCTTTCATTGTACAAGAGTTGTGCCAAGCCCTGCCCTGCCAGAGGCAGCTCAGCAGCTTTTCATGGTGCCTTTCAGGATGCTGGTCCTCAACAGATGGTCTTATGGCTTCCCAGTGGCTGATACTTTGAAATTTCAACTTTTTATTTTTAGTTCTGTTATTCAACCCAAATTCTCACTTTAATAGGAAAAAAAAAAAGGAAAGAAAGAAAGAAAATCTGTTACTTAAACAGGACCTTTGCCTCGCTCTACTTTTCTCATTTCATCTCTTGAATATATTTTCTAAACTGCTCTGCCTGCGAACCTGAGTCACACATTTCCCAACGGGTGTGTGTGAGAGAGAGGGATAAAGAGAAATTGCCTGGTGGGAGCTGCTGGAGTGGAGGCAGCTGAGCTGTGTCCACTCAGGTTTTATACCATGTTTTAGACCATATTTTACTGGGACATGCTGGTCTGTGTTAGAGCTGTATAGCTCTGCCATTCAGCAGTAGATTACTGAACATAATAGAAATCTTTATATAGATGTCAGAGCACATTTCTTAGCTGCAGATGTTTCCTTCCAAGAGATGTTTTCCTGTCATGGAATCACGGAACGGTTTGGGTTGGAAGGGACCTTTAAACATCATCTTGTCCAATCTCTGTCCTATGCTTAAAACAAAAGCCACTGGAATTTCGTTGTAACAATAAATGTGTACACATGCAATGCTATTTGGGTTTATATGGGTTTGAAATGCCAATGTTTATTTGTTTTTTGGGGTTTTTTTTAATAAGATTTCTTTGTACATAATTCTACCCTGTCTTTTTTGATTATTATTATTACCTTTAATCCTTTTGCTGGCTGTAGCCATACGACTGTATAAGTGTAATGGAGGCATCCACAAAAAGATGCTCTTTATTCCATAGCTATTTTCCTGGCCACCTCATTTTTGATTTCCTGTGAGCAATGACTCCTTCAGAGACTGCATCATTCAGCTTTCAACCAGGAGGAGGAATTCAAACTGAACTGGAAGTTAGTTTCCGAAGTGTTCATATCTTTTTTTTATTTATTCTCAAAGGCCAAAATTATTACTAAGACATTTCTGTTGCCTTTGGTGTCCTCGGACATAAAAATCAAGAAATGGAAACACTGAAGTATTTTTAAGTTAAAAAATAAAATTAAAAAAATAGTTATTTAAAAAAAACCAACAACTATAACTTGTGGAAAAACTCGTGTTTCCTTAAAGCCATGTTAGGATTCATTGACTCAGCCCCGTTTGCTGCCTGCTGCAGAGCATCCCTCATCCTGCCAGTTCCGGAGCTGGTCCCACGTGTGCCTGTGGTGCAGCCACTGGAGAACCAGAGTCAGGACCAGCTATTTCCACTTGGTAAAGTTCAGCCTGGTAATAAAACTGAAGTCAGTATTTCTATGGTGTTTTTAATGTTTCTATAATGCGTTATTAATGGAAATGAGCTCCAGGAAGTTATTTATTAGTCTCGAGTCCCTCTTCTGCTGCAGCTTTTACGCAGAAGTTTTTGCCTGTGGGTTTTTCTGTCCCCCAGACTTTCACTAAACCATCTCATTCATGCTCTCTGTTTGACCAAAGTCAATTTAGTGAAGCTAATGGAGTTACTTCTCTTCAGGTCAGTGATGATTTCACATCCTTGAGCTCCTTGCTTAATTTGCTGAGAAAATTTCCGACTCTGAAGCCAGTTTTCAGAGTTCCCCTTTCCACGGCGCTGGCCATAGCACAGCCCTGGGACTGTGCATGGGGCTCGCCAGCCGTGGCCAGACCTGGGGTTTCTCCACTCCTCTGCTCTCATCAGCTTGTGTTTACTTTGCTTCAAGGGAAGTTTAGCAGCAGGCTCCACTGCGCTCCTTCCTTCCAGCTGGAGCAGGCAGCATCCCTGCCTTCACTTGAAGGGGAAGGCAAGAGGCTCTCAGGAAAGAGTTAAGCCCAGCAAAGGCTTTGGGCTCCTTTGCTGGGGAGAAGGTTCCGCTTTTGTTTGTTTTGAAGGGCTGGCAGGAAAGTGGGGAGGAGAAAATTACCTAAGTGATAGTGAGGTTGCCATGAACCATATAAAACTGTGAAATCAAATCTGAGAAACTCCACCTCGCAGTCTTGAACCATAAGCACAACCCCTGAAGAGAAACCCACCCCACAACCGAGTGATCTCAAAGGCTTGAACTAAAACCAAGCTGCATGAGCTCAGAGCTGCTGCAGGACTGAAAACCCAAGAGCTGTCACAGCCAGCTCCAGCCGTAGCAGGAGCCGGGAGCAGGAATGCTGTTCTGGGGAAGTTTAAAAAGAATGAAGTGGAGGCAGCTTTGCTGGATTGTGTTCTGTCTGGTGGAGTTGGCCGGTGAGTATTGACTGCAGCGCATACCAGGGTTACAAGCCCTGAGAAACCCCAGTGGGACCGGTGCATGGGGAAACTTCGTTATAACTTCTGAGAGAGCAGCTCAGGGGGGATGCAATTTACCGAGTGTTTAGGGGAGATGGCAGATTCCACACTGCAGTGACACTTCCCAGCCAGCACCGCATCAGGCGACCCGGCCAGCACAGTCACAGCGCGGTGCTGCAGATGGAGAATGCTGCTGGGTCAAACAGGAGAGGAACTGGGGTGGAATTGCTCCCTGTAATGTTACAGATAAGCCAGCGGATGCGAGAGCAGCACGCAGAGCTGGGGAGAGCAGCCACAGTTCAAGCCGTTTCTCAGGCTGCACCGGTGTAAATTAGCCTGACTTTTGTTTTGTGGTAGGAGCTTAACATTTGCTGAAAATCAAATGAATCTCCATCAATATTAAAATCTCCTATTCCAGCTCTTCAAATATTCATCATATGAAAAAGCGAAGAATAATACTGAGATTTTCTCTAGGTAGTACTTTTTAAAGGGTTATATTTTAGGGAAATATCATCATTTTTGTCCCCAAAGCAACAACCATTAAGTGATAAAAAGTGAAGAAGCTCTCCGTGTGCCGCACAGTGTGCTGGGACAGGAGCCAGGAACCGGCGGGTGTCTTCTCAAATGTAATTTTTCCTCACTCACACGAACGTGAGCATCCAGATCTGTTGAAAGAATTTGCTGTATTTTGTTCTTCTGTTTCACTGTGCTCCTTTGATGTTCCCTTTGCTGCCAAGGTACGTTGCTCACCCGAGCTGCTGTGCCTGACCCTCCAGTCTATGGTAATTTTACAGGAAGGGAAAAACACACGATTTTATTTGAGAGAAATGAAATTCAGGATTGTCTGGGTGGGCTGAAGCAAGCGGCGAGGGAGGGTGTAAAACAACAGTGTTTACCTGAGATGCAAAACCCGAGCTCCTTGTAGTACAAAGCAAAAGTGATACGAAAGTGATACAAAAAGTGATAAAAAGCTTTGCCTTTGTAAAGACAAAGCTACCGGGCGCAGGGGGTTTAATGCTGCAAATTGTCATTGCTTCTGCCAGCAGGATATTACAGAGCTTTAGTAGCGCTCGCTGCGAAGTAGAAGGGGTTTATTTCTGCTCACCGTAGCTGCTGTGCAGAGTAGCGGAGGACTAGGGAGCTCACCCCGGAGCTTGGCACTCTCCTCACCTCTCCAGGGAGTCCGAATGAATTAAATGAAGGTTTCAGTTGTTCAGCTCCTGATGGAAATCCCAGTTCTGGGGTTTTTGCCCAGGTTGGCTCCTGGAAGAGCTGCCAAGGGTGGGATGACCGACTTCCACCTGCCCCCAGGACACCTTCAGCTAAAGCCACGTGTTTTACAGGGAGAAAAACCCAACCCCAAAGCACACTGGGCTGGGTGCAAGTCTGCAAATACCATGTGGGGGAAGGATGGAGGCTGGATACCAAGGAGCTGGGATCCACAGCTGGACCCCAGAGCCTTGAGCAGCCTCGTCCAGAGAGTGAATCACACATGAAACGTTCACTTCTGGGCTTTCCCTGATCCTTTGGGGAACTGCTGAGTGGCAAAGCAGGTAGGGGAGGTTCATGCCCATTCCTGGTCAGCAGAGCCGTTGATGCTCCCAGGCCACTCAAGACCTGCGCTGCAGCACGACGCTGGGAGAGGCTTTTGGTGGCAAAACTGGGTATTGACCAAGTACGTGGAGAGCTGACCTGTGCTTGTCTCAGCATGTACGTGGGAAAGACAGTAGAGAGCCTGTCCCTAATACAAACACTTTCTCTTTTTTTATTCTTTTATCTTTCTTTTTTTTTTTTTTATTCACCTCTGCCAAACTCAATCTGTTAAAATAATCACTTGTCTTGTAATTTTAAAGCTTGCTTTCTTTCCTTCAGTCCTTTTGCACAACCTAGAAAAGTTCTAAAAATCAGGGAAAGAAATAGGAGCTTTAAAACTCACAGCCACTTGAGTTTAATGTCCTTTAGAGGGCTGCACGTCGTAACTGCTCGAGCCAGGAGCAACCTCAGTTCCCAGGACGCCGCTGGGCTCCCCAGGAGCTCCCAGCTGCTGAGGAGGCCCCAAGTCCACGGCAACCTTTGGTCCAGGAGCTGGGGTTCAGTGCAGGGGCTCGAGGGGCTCCCCACAGCCCCCTGCCCTGCGTGACTGCGGCCCCACACCCATATCCTGCCTGGGATAAGGAAAAGGGGGAGGGAAGGGATTTTTATCAGATATTTCCAGAGGGAAGAGGGCTCCACCCGCTTGAATTCCTGCCACATGGCTGAGAGCAGTAAAACTGGGAAGGGATGAGTAATGCAGCTGGAGCCCTCCGAGGAGCTGCTGTGGGAAGCTTGGGCTGGATGCAGCTTCCGAGCTCCGTGTCCTCCGGTTCCTCACCCTCCTCTTCTCCAGGCGCTGGTACCAGCGGTGCCGGGTCACGGGAGGTGCTTTGCCATAGCTCAGCCACAACCTCTCTGCACGGGCTGAGCTTGGGAAAAGACTTGGTTAAACACACGGAAGGGTTCGAGAAACTCTCCCAGCGGCACCCAGCCGGTGAAAGGTTCACCAGGAGATTCAGGTCTCATCCAGTGTCGCCAAAGGAGGTGGGATTCCTGTCTGGGAGTCCCCTGGGGGCTGCTTTGCAGGGATGGATGTGCAGGGGAGAAACCCTCGTGTTTAACTTGCTGCGGGGGCAGAGTAGCTCTCGGACAATGGGAATTTCCCTCCTGTTTCCTGAACCTTTCCCACTACCCCTTCTATGGTCCTGGTTTAGTGCTCGGGGGTGAGTGTTGGACCAAGTCAACTACTTCAACATTTAGATTGTTGCTTTTTGAATGTGATTTAAGCCGAGACAACTTTATTAAAACAGCTTTAAAAACCAGAGGCACTATTAAAGCCAGGCAGGGACGACAGTGGGTACAGCAGAGTGCACTCGTCTTTCGGATACCTGCCCACTGTCACTCCTGAATGTGCTGGGAAAGATTTCGCCGAGGTTAATAAATGGCTTTGCTTAAACTCTCAAACCCTTAATCCTAACGAATTGTCAAGTTTTAGCAAAGTTAGTGAAAATGCATAGTGCAATAAATGACCCACTCGGGCTGAGCACCACATGGATTATCCAGCCCGCATCTGGATCATTATTTATCTCATGAGTCCTAAGGTTTCAGAAAACTTTAGCTATGTTTTCTATAAAAGTGCCTGCATATGCTGCAATAAAAGGGAGAAATACTATGTGACGGGTCTTCTCACAAATTACACCGAGCCATAATCCAGGCTTCAATTTACGATATTCAGTGGTGAAAGGACTTTGATTAGAAATACCTCTTGTGCTTTACAAACATCTGGAATAGTTCAAAGGTGCTTGGGTGGCTGTGGCACTTGGGGAGGTCAAGTCCAGGCGCTGCATTGTTCTAGTGATGTAAAGTTTCCTGCTCTTGTCCACGCAAACACAACACTGTGTGCAAAGCGTGGCTTTGACTTTGTGTTACTCATTACTCTGGGCATGCAGTCATGGCTCCTGCTTTTGATTTGTTAAAATTCTTCAGAAAAACTTGGTGCTTTAACCAGTTGGAACTGAATTGTCTCGGAGAGAAGAAACGCCTCCCTTAAATAAAAGCTGAGCCAGAACTGAAATCCCAGATCCAGACACCTGCGCTGAGCTCTCGGCAGGGCCCCCACCTCCCTCGGTGCTCTCGCACCCAGAGCAGCTGCAGCCCGGCTGGGACGGGATGGATTGTAGCTCTCTCCCCTCCCAGAGCCTCTGATATTTCCCACCTTTCATACTGCCTGGTGAAGTGTAGCAGGCAC
>JANHFX010002398.1:19477-34479 GCA_027560015.1 Chloroceryle amazona
ACCATGCTGGGGTGTGCTCCCCACTCAGCACCCTCCAGTACAACCACCCACCGGCTGCAGGAACAGCCGACCAGCTCTGCCTGCTGCCACCCATTGCCAAAATAAACTTCAGTGATCTCAGTCTTTGCTTTTCATAAACCATCCAGATTCTCTGGACGTCATCCAGCAAAGTACTGACATCCCGATGGAGAAAAGCCCCTGCCAGGACAACACTGAAGTGCTGGATACTGCAGCGCACGGTGAATGTTGGACTGGCAGGGGATGCTGCCCTGATGCCGGCGCTGGGCGGCTGATCAGGACCTGTCAGTGCTGCTCCATCTCAATGAGTCGTTTGAAAGGATGAAGTAACTTTTGTTGGAGCTGAGGCTATCCTGGGCAGAAATATAAATGAAACAACGTATTTTGTATGATTTTCTGCTTCTGATAAGAATCTTAAACAGCAACAGCACTGAAGCTGTTTGTTAAAAGTGGAAATAGATGCTAAAACTTGAAAAGGTTAAAAGAATGGGAAGAAAATCATCTTAACTGACTCATATAGTTCATTTCAGAAGGGAAAGCTCGAAGTGTCATCTTTGTAACATACCAGGAAGCAATATATAAACTTTAAGTTAGAACAGCAAACTGTTCTCCAAACATTCTGTTTTACCTCCAAAGATGTTTTTGCTCATGAGTCAGAGCTGATCCCAAGCCAATGGGAATGTTTCTATTTACTTTGAGATTGTGCCTGCAACTGCAAATCCAACTTATTTTTCCTGAGGCACACGAGTGATCGCTTCCAAGGCCGGAGTCTTTCCTCCAAGGATTATAAACCCAAACTACTATGAAATCCATCTTTGTGCAGAGCCTTCTGCATCCCTCCCTAAGCCTGAGGATTGGGCAGGATGAGGGCAGAAAGGAGCTTTTCCCTCTCTACCACCACCCCAAGATTCCCACAGCCTCTGCAAGGGCTGCACCGAAGTCTGGTACTCGTCCAGCTGAAAAGTTTAGTCTCTGAGCTTCTCCCCCATGAGCTCTAAGGCAGCCTGACATTTTGGAGTGAGAAGAAAGTGAATTTGCAGCTAACCCTGCCCTGCCCTGCCCGTGGGGACCCTGAGGGGCAGGCAGGGTTGAGGGGCTGGGATGGGGGGAGGTCAGCCCCTAACACCTTCCTCTGCCTCCAGGTAACGCTTCGGGGAGCCCAACAGCCACCCCCACACCGGCAGCCACCGAGACAAAAGGCACCAGCAGCGTGGCAACCCCTGGAGCCTCTGGACCCCCCAGCAGTGCTGAGCCAACGCCAGGGATGTCTGGTAATCGCTCCCCTGGGCTTCCTGGTAGCATTTGCATTAATAATCAGATGTATTAAGTGCACAGGCTTGCCCTAAGGAACGGCACAGCTGGTGCATGGGTTGTGCTCTCAAAAAAGAGCCTGATGGAATGGTCCAAAGCTTTAATCCTGTCCAAAAAGTTTTGGTTAGATTGCCCAGGGCAATCTAACACTGCTGTCTTCAGGACCGGCAGCTTAGACCTGTCCTTTTCAGCCCAACCAAGAGATGATGGGACAAAATGCTCATTAAGCTTTTATCTGGACATATTTGTTCTTTGCTCAGGAAATGGCACCCATCAGAGGTCTGCCAGCCTGTCTGCTAAGAGGCCAAGTCTCTGAAGGGCTTTGAAGCAGGGCGGCTTGCAGAGATATACAGAGCCTTTCACAGATGTGCGGTGCCTTTCTCTTAGCTGTTTGAAATCAGTACATCTTTCTGAAGACTCTGGGTCAAGGGGGAGAGGAGGGCGATGCAGGGAGGTTGGGCAATGGCATCCGTGCTGTGGATGCCCAGGAAATTAGCCCTTTGTAAACAGATTATGAAGCACATGTAACAATTAGGTAACTGAAGCAAGTCTAATGGGCATTTCTTACACAGCCAGTAACACGTTCTGGTACCTCTGGCTATGACAAATCAATATTGTACTTCAGTCACTGCAATGCCACGCACTGATTTTAGGGGACTTAAGCTTTCTCATGTACCCTTTTCATTGCATTTCTTCAAAGCTGAAGCTGCAACTGAGTCCCTGACATCCAGCCCCACCTCCCTGGGGACCAGCAGCAAGGGGACGAGCCCGCAGCCCAGCAGAGCCCCCACGCAACCACTGGGCACCTCCTCAGACCCAGACCACATGAGCCAAGAAGTCTCCACCACCAAGACCCCAGAGACACAACCCAGCACGATGGCAAAAACCCCAGGGTCCACGGAGGCTCTGATGAGCTCTCTTGCCACCTTGGGCCATCTTCCCATCTCGACTGCCACCACGCCACTGCACACGGTCAGGGACAGCCCAAAGGTGAGGATGAGACTGGCACCATGGGCTGTGGGACAGCAAAGAGGCTGAATTTATCTCCCAAGCCCCCCGACGGTTCACTGATACCACCACTGTGTGTCTTCCCTTCCAGCTCATCACGTGCCACAATGTCAAAGAAGTGAGTGACACTGGAGCCATCTGCTTGCAGCTCAACGAGTCCAACAGTTGTGTGAGTTGCAGCCTGGGGTGGCCACGTGTGTCCAAGGGGTGGGGACATGCAGGAGGAGGGGGCTGCAAGCAAACAGCTGAGGGCAGGTTCCAGCAGGTTCCTCAGGCTTGCAGTGATGGGGTCACCCACAATACCTGGGGAGGTCAGTTCAGGGTGGGGAGCTCACACCATTATCTTTAGGGCAGAATATCTGAGCTGTGCCAAACTGTTGGAGGCGAGGATCATTGCAGCAGTCCCAGGAGGATCCCAAAGGGATGGTCGCAGCAATCCCGGGGGAAATGCAACCTCCTGGTTGCATAAAACCTCCTTTTTCATGATTAAGATTTGAGCTCAGTTTAGCCTCTAAAGTATCTCCCGCCATGTTTAACGGGAAATTGCCTTTGTTGTTGTTCTTCCTCTGCTCTGTTGGGAATGTGAGTGCTTTTTGTCTTGCCAGCTGCCCTAGGAAAGAAATCTGGGCATCTGCAGGAGCACGGGTGGCTGATCAGTGTCCCCCTCTGCACTGACTCCTAAGGGAATCCCAGGCTCTCTGTAACTGCCCTTGGCCTTGTGCACCAAAAGTGTGACATCTATAACAGGGTCTGGCTGAGACACTGGTGTGGGTGAGAGGCAAGAAACCTTTCCCCCTGGAGGTACAACCTGCACCAGAGGGCAGATGGAGCTGCATCTGTGGGACAACAGACTTGGCAATGTCCTGGCTATAAAATGACAATGATAATCTGTATTTCTGCTGGTCAGCCATCCTGACATCGCTTAGGATGAGTGAATTTGTCCTTGCAAATGGGCGATTCAATGGCGTTTAGACTCGCTCCTGTTTGCAGGGGCTGCACTTGATCAAGAATTCACAGGGGAACTCCTCCGGGAGGTGTGATTCTGATCATAGATGCCATCTAGTGGGAACAGCACCTCCTGGGCGCAGGGCTTAGACACATTGTGCATGGGTTACGTACCTGCACAAACAGAACCAGATGCATCTATAGCACGCAGAATATCCTATAGAGACGTATCTAGTTGCACACCCTCTTAAGCAGGTGAAACGAGTCAAGCAGCCCCACTTCCAGCCGTGTTCCTTCTGGGAGCTCTCACCCCACAGCAGACCTCTCCCCTGCCTTCACCTCAGCAATGACTGAGTGGGAAAAAACAGGTCAGGCTGAGCAGCTGCTGAACCTGGGAAGCAGATAAGAGCGTCTGCGAGGAGAGCAGATAGGAGGGACCGCACCGTGTCCCGCTTTCCTGCTGGCCTTTCCCAAAGCAAATGAGCAATAAGCTGGCACCCAGCGCCGCTAATTGCAAAGGGAAATTCTGACACTCCGATGAGTTCTTTCCACAGCAGAGAAAGGAAAATACACACTTGGGTCTCTTGTTCCATCTTGGCCTTTCTCACCCCAAGCCAAGCTCTATAGAAACAGCTGAAAATGATTTGTTTGTTATTCTCCCGTGGATAAGTTTCTGCATTTTTGTACGCTAAGAGGATGTGGCGATCCGAGCACAATGCTGGGGAAACTCTAAGGCAAGGAGAGGAAGGCACTGAGCGGCCTGGCTCCGCACAGTTCTGCAAGACAAGAGGGGTTGCTCCTCTTTCACAGCCCCACGTTGGTGGGAACCTCCTGGGGAGTGAGTGGAGAGCAGGGGCAAGACGGGGTATTCAGCCAGACCCGATCTCTGTCTCAAGGGGGTGGGCACAGCTCAGATGATGTCCCCAGCTGGGAGGATGTTAGGGAAGCTGATAATGCCTTTCAGCAACTGTGGGCTCTGTCTCCAAGCCTGACTGTGGCTGAAAATAGACCCAAGGAGAAAGCCTATCCTGTCTGATACAGAAACTGGCCCACAGACGGGAAAGGCTGCAGCTCCTCACTCTTCCTCTTCCACCCAAGAGTCAGTTCAGCTCTAAAATGTGAGAAATTTGTATTTTTTTTCGCCTAGCCTTTGATCAGCAACCTAGCAAAAACATCGAGGACATTTCCTAAACAGGAAGGCTCAATGATTCTTTGTTATTTCCCTCCTTTCCCAGCCCCTGCCTGGGACTCTGAAACAATAGGGCTCTTCAGGCGGCTGTGTCAGTCCAAAATCAGAGGCACTTGCCGTGCAATCCAGACCCTCAATTTAGCTTTGTTTAAATGCCATTTGCAAGCGTCGCTAATAAAGTCTTCATTTAATTTATTCGCATTAAGCGAAGAAACAAGAAAGAAGCATCTCCATCCTCTAGGTGTTGGCACTGGTACCCACACAGTGGTGAAGAGGGAGGGGAAGGGCTGACACCCCACCCAGTGATGTTTGTCACGTCTTCCTTCTGCTCAGCTTCACACTGCACCCATGAGCCACCAAAACTCGAAGGGTGAACGCCCAACGCTACCGGTCGTGTCACCAGCGTCGCTGAGATGGAGAAGTAGTCGGTTGGGTTGGTTTAACGGCTGTTTGCTTGAAAATTTTGCAGAAACATTTTTTAGAGCTGAAAGGATCGGAATTATGGAGTGCGATATGTGAGGAGAGCACCCACCATGTCCCCTCCCCCTGCCAGATTAAACTCGCTAAATCTGAGGTGGACCGTGACTGTCTGCTCCTCATCCTCGTCGGTGAGAGAGGTCAGTGGAGCCCATTCCTTTGGCTGTCCTTGAGACCGCTGGGTAATGAGCTTGATGTGGGCAGTGGGAAAACTTGGATTCTTTGTGGGGAGAGGCCGTGGGACACAAGTTATCAGCTACAGCCTGGGAGGACACTTCTCACTGCAACTACTGCTCTGTCATCGGGGGTCTTGCGAGATCCCCAGAGCCATGGCATTGCCTCCAGAGCAGCAAAAGTGCTCATGGCTTCTCCATGTTCAGCAGTGGTCAGGCTCTTCGATGCTGACATGAGCTGCAGCGTGATCCTCTACGTAACGTGCCTCTCCTGTTTTAAACCTTGCAGATCCTGCTACAGACATGCTCCAGGAGTCTCAGTGGGAAAAGGTAAATTCCTTAAACGAATTCAACTGGAAAAAATGGGTGGCCTGAGTGGCTGGAGAAAGGGGATTTTTCCAGCGGGTCAGTTAAGGCTGGGGCAGGTGGCTATAGACCTGAACCTGCCTCCAACTCAGGTACTTGTTGAGCCCTGGCACATGAGATGGTTGAAGCCAACCACCAGGCGTGCAGTGGTGCACCATCAGAGCACCGGTACAACCACTGAAGGCAGGAATGCTTGAACTAGTTACTGTAGAATTCCATGGTATTTTCTTAAGAAAGGGCTAGATCCCAGCAATAACTCCTCGGATGCAATTGCCGCTCTGCTTCTTCAAAGTGTCGCACTGACGTGATGAATTCCCCCTCTCCACACTGCAGTGAGGCCGCTCTCCAGGTGCCTGGAGCAATGGCAGCCAAGGGAGCGGCCGCCGCAGAGCACGAGGAGACTTCAGCCGTGCAGGTGCTCCCTCTAAATCTCAGCGCCTGACACAAGGGAGGAAATTTCCCTGTGCCACAGAAGACTCTGGGATGGAAATGAGCCCGTGAGGATGTGATTGCTCACGGGGCAAGTGCAAAGCTCAGGAGCTTGGGTAGCGAAGCGCGGTTTGTTTACGTGAGGTTTACCAAGGAGGTGAAGAGCAGCATTGTTCTAAGGCTGGTGCCTGTTCAGCAGATGCACATGTTTCCTGTTTGTCAGACTCCTGGCTCTCTTTGGTGTTTTTTCCAGTTTGGAATCAAATCCCTTAAACGGGGGAACGTGAGGAGCCACCAGGACTTTTCTCAGAAGACCCTGATTGCCTTGGTCACATCTGGACTCTTGCTGGCGTTCCTGGGCTTGGCTGGATATTACCTGATGAAGCGGAGGAGCTGGAGCCCGGCGGGACAGAGGCTGGTTAGTGCTTATCGATGGCAGAACAGCCCCTAGAGAGGAGCCTGGCAGTGCCCGGGGGGTGCCCGGGTGGGCGAGGAGGGGGCTGCTCCTCATCCTGCGGCTTGGGCCCCCCAGACCATGTGTGTGTCCCCAGGTTGATGGGACAGCTCGGCCAGCATATGGGGCGTTGTGATGTGGGGCTGGGTCAGCTTGGGCAGGAGCAGGGAGTCCAGACTGTACAGGGTGAAGGGAAACTTCTCTTGCTGTCTGACATTAACTCTTAGCTGATTACTCCCATGGGAAAAACACCCCTTTCTTGCTCATATTTCTAGGTCTAACACTTATTTTTGCTCAGCAGTAAGAACACATCCAGCAAGACCCCTCCAGAGACACTGAAACCTTATGAATTTGTCATTAAAAGTGACACACTTTAACTTGCCATTCGTTGCGTTTGAGTTACGTGTCTGTCTCGTACCACTGCTGTAATAAAGGCTATTACCTCCCCCCCACCTAACAAGCAATGGTAATAAAACATATCAAGAAAGAAAGAGAAAGAAAATTCCTATTTCCATATTCCCCTCTCCAGGCAGACTGACAGCTGAGGACTCTTCCCTACCAGTGGCTTTCCCTCTGTAAAGTGAGGATGGGTCTTCCCCCATCGCTTCTTGTGGTCACACGAATGGTTGTGTCCTGGGAAGCCAAGTGAAGATGAGCCAGAGAGGATGCTCTCAAACCACCCAGATGGGAGGGGCATGTGGCACAGGCAGGGACATCGCAGCTTGGGCTCTGATGCCCACTACCTCTGGGTACCATCTCTTGGATGCTGGTAGCAAGCAAAGGGTGATGCAAAAGTGTGGCTGGGAGCCACTCATGTAAATGCACAGCAGTGTCTGCCCAGTTCCTAGTAAGACGTGTCCAGCACGCCCATTTCTTTGCCATGGATGAAGGTGCCACCAAAGGGGACGAGCAAAATGACAGTGTGGGTAGGAAGCTCAGCAACCTGCTGTGCCTGCTGGATGCTGCTGGGCAAACAAGGAGCAGGGATATCTGCTGCCAGCTGGCTATTGCCACCCGCAGCCTGGGACCACCAGCATTGCTACCAGACCTGCCACAGTCCGACACATGGGGAGTTTCCACAGCAGGGCAGCCGGAGGAGGATGAAGGATCCAGAGCAGTAGCAGGTAGCAGGGGGACAGGGGATCCAGAGCAGTAGCAGTTAGAAGCCACAGAGCATGGGTTTGCCTTTGCTGGAGTGCAGTCCTGCACTTCTGCTGGCACCTTGCTGCAAGCTACAGGTCTGTTTCTGATCTGAAAGAAGGAAGGATAGGGAAAGAAAAAGAGGCAATTTCCACAGTTTTCATTCAATGGTGCTTCTTACATGGCCAAAGTGGAAAGCAGAGGTGGTCTGTCCTGGGTTGGCTTTGCAAACCCAAGGCAGGGTCAGCTCCAAAACCTGGTTATGAGAAAAGTACAAAACCTGACAGCTTCTCTTTTCAGGTCCAGGAGGAAAAAATTGTGTTTCCTGGCTGGTTTTCTTACTTCACCTTGCCATGGTTTGGTTCAGGCCCTCTGCTCCCCTTCTGGTCAGCGAGAGCAGGTTCCCATGCCTGCAGTTGTTTGTACCTCCCGTCCAGGAAGCTCAGGCAGCCAAGCTGCTGCAATCAAAGCTGGTTGCTGTCAGCCCTTTCCCCTCTCTAACTCTGCCTTTGTCATTTATGTACCTGTTTAGGCTGAAGACCCGGATTACATTCTAGACGGTAGCCAGGGCAATAGGATGTTGATGGTGCCCCCCCAAGAGCAAGCTGAGCTGCAGGAGAAGCCAAACCTCAACGGTGGGACCCAGGAGAATGGCACTGGCCAAGTGTCCTCCAAAAACGGCCACTCTGCCAGGCAGCACAGCCCCGCTGACACCGAGATGTGACCGGGCAGAGAAACGTGTGCTGACCACATCCAGGAGGGGAACGGCGAGACAAGGGAGGGCGAGAGTTTTCTCTGGACAGTTAGGGAATTAGAGACCTTGATATTTTTTACTATTATTTCTGTGAAGAACTTCAAAATCAGCCTAAAGCACATTAAGCGCCGGAGCTGCCAAAGACCTGCTTCTCTGCCTCCTCCTCCTCCCATTGACCACACAAGGCACTTTTTTGCAGCTGTTCTCTGCTTTTGTTGTTAGAAGAACATAATGAGAAACGCAAGTGCCCTTAGCCCCGAACAGTTTTCCAGCAGAGGCAGACTGGAGCTACTGAAGCCTTGAGCCAGACTCCAACCAGTGGCAGTGTGTTAGGCTGATTAAAATAGTTAAATTGGGATTTCAGTGACAAAAACCTCTGCGGTTTCAGATAAGTTTGGTTAAGAGACTTGTTTTTTATCTCCTCTCTATGTTTAAGTGCAGGATTTCTTCCTCTTTTAAGAATGTCAGGCTTTTAATCCCCCTCCTTGTGCTTTAGGTTCTTCTTTAGTATTTCCTACTCCAGCAGAATTTGCTGAAGCCGTGTGTAAAACTTTCCATGTGGTATTGAAGGTCAAAATGTGAATAGAGCTCAAACTTGTTTCTTTTTCAATCCTACCAGTATGCAGGTAGTTGTTCTAGAGTAAAAATCTTCCCAGTCTCTTTGTGTCAGGGACTGGAGACAGCATCTGCCGAGGCAGGACCAGCCACTTGATGGAGATCACTCGATCCAGCTGCAGGCAGCTCTGCAGGTGCCTGGGGCTGGCAGTGCCACCCCTGTCCCTCCCCACACATGGGGGCAGTGCCTTGGGTAGGATTTGGGGAATAAAAGATGCCAAAAAGCTTCCAGAGGGATGAGGGTTATGCAGAAACCTGGCTCTGCTCTGGATCGGCAGCCACTACATGAACAAAGAGAAGTATTTTTGCTCTGGTAAGCAAAGGCCAACACCCAAATCCTAATGGTGTAAGCTCTTCCTACCTCCCTCTGCACTGATCCTGCTCCCAAGGCAAGTGGTGCTGCAAGCTGAGTTGCCAAGGTCGAGCTACAGGAGAAGCAGGGACCAGGGGCAGGTTCGTGCTCAGTCCTGAGCAAGTGCCATTTATTTTTAGGGAGCCAAAGCTGTCGTCATGCGAGACATTGGTGGTGGTGCAAGACCACGAGAGGCTGCAGCTCAGCAGATGTTGGCCAGACCACAATCTCTGCTGGCACCAGCAGCTACCCCCTGTGTGCCTGTGGAGCTACATCCACATCTGAAATAAGGACAAAAACAGCCCTGGAAGTTCATCTACCTTCTCTCTAGTGAATTTCTTGCCACCTCTTCTCAGTGCTGAACACCTGAGGGGAAGGTGGTGGGGTTTTTTGGTACAGTGTTTAAAAGACTGACAGTGACATCCATCATTATTGAGGGCTGTTTTCATGGGTGCAAGAGTCATTTAAACCCAGTTTAAAATATTTCAGGTTTGGGTTTGGTGTGAATTGCTTCTCCTGAATCTCATTGTAAATAATTCCAATTAAAAAAAAAACCAAACAACAAAAAACAAACACCACAAAAAACCCTTGAGTATTAAAAATCAACTTTGTTATGTCCTTGGAACAACAGTGTGTTTATCCCACTGGGATGCATGTGCAGAGTGACAAGAGGACAACACCTCGTGGAGAGGTTGTTTCCCAGAAGAAATACTATGAGTAAAGGTTGTGTTTTGTTTTGTGCACATTTTCCCTGTCTCTCAATGACACGTCTGCAGGACGAGTGACAGCGTGTTATCAAACTGTGTTGGTTTGATTTGCTGGTCTTTAAGGTGCCCATCTAATTCCTGAGTAAATGAGACTCCAGTCTCATGGAGTGAACTGCAGGGCTGGTGTCTGACCTGAGAGGAAGCGGGGTAGAGGGTGTGAGTGTGCGTGGATGAAGATAGTGATGATGAAGATGATGAAGACAAAGACCTCCTCACTCTGCACTGTGCAACAGCCGGCGAGTTCCTACCGCAGAGACCTTTAGTGCCTGTTCTTCTGGAGATGCTTTTGCTGTGCTGAAAGCAGATTTGGGGCTGGGTATCTTTCCTGAGCTGACCCCTCCTCTCTGGGATGCCCAACCCTCCCTAGTGCTTGTGCCCTGCACGGAGCCACACTGGATAGTTCTTTGGGATACCAAACACAGCTAGAAACCAGCACTGCTGGTTTTGCTGTAGTTTGGGGTAATTTGACCTCCAAAAGACTGGCTGCAAGGGGAACAGATGTAGGAAAATGAAATTACTTTCTTTCCCAAGAGCTCCGGCTGCTGCAGAGCACAGAAGCTCTCCCAGAGGCTTTTTGCCTGTGGGGTAGGACGGGGAGCTGGGGTTGGCTTTTTGTTTTATTGGCAGTTGTTTATCTCATCAGCACCACTCAATGCATCAGATGTGGGAGATCTAATCAAACATCAGGTGCATTTTTCACAGCTCAAAGTATGTCCTACAGCCAAGCAGAGACAATAAAGTTACAGTCAACTGCTTTTGGCAAGACAAAAGCTTTCTCTAAAGCATCCAGATTGAGGGAAATGCCGAAAGCAGCGATGGCCGAGTGGGGACGGTGCCGAGCCAGCGGAAAAGGCAGCACTTCCAGCTCAGGAAGTTTTCTGCCTGTGTGTAAACACAGGCAGGCTCAGCTCTGGCCCAGCCAGAAAGGTTGTGATTATTATTCCTTCCTTATCAAACCCCTTGCATTCCTTCCTCATCAGCCTCACCGTCTGCCAGGCACCCCCCTTCTCTTGCCATCCCCTGCTGCCTGAGGGCTCGCAGCTGCTTTTGAGCCATTTTGGGGGGGGTGTTTTCAGGACTAAATCCATTTCGGCTTCCAACAGTGATCTGCTTTCCCATAAACATGGTTCAAGGTTGGTGCAAGGGCCCTTGCCTGGTTCATGATCATACACAGTGCATCCACACAGTCTGTTTAGCTGGTGGGGACCCTTATATCAGCCTGAAATGGTCTGACGAAAATAATCAGCATGAAAGCATCCTCTGGGGAAGAAGGTGGTTAATACACATTTGAGGTGAGACATAGAACTAACATAAACAAAACTAATATTAATATAAAGAATACAAATAGAAATATAAACCTGACACAGTCATCAAATGGTATGTCCACCTCCCAGCCTGAAACAGAAGCAGAAGCTCTGAGACCCATCCAGGCAGCCCCCAAATCCTTCTGCAGGTTGACATCAAAGACTTTTTCAGAAATGAAGGGATACTGCCATAAAATGCTACCATGAGTTGAAGGTGGCTTGCTCTATGCCTTGCTGAATCCAATCAAATTTATCAGAGCACACAAGTTTTAATTGGGTCTTATTAACTATGGCCATCTGTGCATCTTCCATCCCCTTCATCATAAAAACAGCACAACCCTCCCAGGTGAGAAAACTCCTGCCCTGCAATACCACAGACCCTTCACAGCAAAACAGCATGTCCCAGGTCACAGAAAAGCAGCTCTTTTCTCCATGTGCTGTCTGTTAATTCCTTCTTCATCAATTTAACACCAGAAAGAGCTTCCCTGATGCCCGAGACACCCTCAGGAGAAGGGTCAGTCTTGCACAAGCAGCAAGATGCCCAATTCTGACTCGTGGTCCATTGAAGACATCAGCGTTTCACCTCATGCTGGACCTTGGATGCCCCCAGGAAACCATGAGCTCTCCTGGTGCTCTCCAGACTCCAGATCTGCCGGGACAGATTTGCCTGAGCATTGTGCTAACACTTCAGTTTAAGGGTAGTTGGCTTGTGTGCCTTGTCACGTGGTGAAATGTTCACCCCCTGTGAAATACAGTTTGAGCAAGTTTAGCTTAAAACCTACAGAGCTACTACTGCTCTTTAATCCCATCAGGTAAGTGCTCACCTCTGCAGCACAGGCTCAGCCCAGCTGAGCTGAAGCTTGATGCCCAGTGTCCCCGATGTCCAGAAATGGAGGGGTGGTCATGGACTCAAATGCATCAAGGTTTTTTGCATGACTTTGAAACCACAGCAGAAATAGTCTGGGGTATATTATATATAACAATGCTGCTATCTGCTGGATGTGCCTGGCTAAAACAGTTAATACTTTGCTCTAGAGGGCAGCTGGTACTCAGGTAATGGTGCCCAGTCAGAGGCAGCACCTGCAGAAGAGTCCAGCTCCACCAGAGTCCCCTGCAGCACTCAGGGTGCTGGCAATGCCACCACGAGGCTAACATGATACCACTGGGGAATTAGGAAAGAAGAAACACATACAAGTGGACTCTGAAGCTCATATTAGAGGAATGGGGAATATCAGACCTGAAATTTCTACAGTGAATTTCTCATCGATCCACTTCCCATCTGCTTGGTCGATGCCTGATCCTGCAAAACTCGTGTGGGAGTTCTACAATATTTGCTGCACCATCTGCTGCCAGGCCACGCAGGCTTTTCCATCAGGGAACGTGGAGAAACAAGCTGGCTTTGGTACCATCCTGGGTTACACTTCAGGAGGGTGATGCAGGAGAAGCTGGTGAAGCAGGGTCAGTGGAGCCGGGGCACATCCCTGGACAAGAGCCTGGGAACCAGCTCTTGGCTTCCCCCAGCCAGCCCCACTCAATTCCTGTGTCGCACCGGTTTTGAGTCATCCAAAAGCTCAGTCATCATCAGCTGGCATAAAGACGTCTCCCAGCATTGGTAAAGGGAGATGTTCAAGCTCATTTCTTTTTCTCTCCTTTTCTACCCGTGGAAGAGGAATGGGCATCACGTAACGCCTGTATATATGACCTGTCTGCACTGATGCTTTCAAGGTAAAGGGAGCAGCGTCCGTGTGGGGCTTTTCCATCCCCGCCACAAAACCCCCGTTATTTCCAACTATTTGCCTTACAGGCACTTCACAGGTGGTTTAATTCTAAGTCTTTAATCTCAGCCTTCAGAGCCGTTTAACTTGCTGGTGTTTTGATTTGTAGTAACAGATGTAAATGAGATTATCTGTCCCCTGAGATAAACTGTCAAAGGCAAATGCTGAAGAATTGGGCTCTAAAAACATTTTAATATGCTCCTGTTGCAGACCCTGAGATGGAGCCAGAGATGAACGTAGATTAGCGTGAGCCAGGGCTCGGGTCTCAACCACAGCACGCCGAGAGAGAAGGACCTTTGGGCTGAGGCTCGGAGCTGCTCCTGGACTCACCTGCTAAAGAGCCACAAGGGCAGGAGGAGGCACCTTCACGGCGGGCAAAGAAAGTGTGCAAAGTGCTGTGAGGCTTCAAGGGTGTCTTTTTTAACCTCAAAAAAACAGGTGAGACAAGAATGGGTAAGCCTGGGATGCTGTTTCTTTGGAAGGAGTTGGTCTGGGGGGGACGGCTGGGGACTCAGATGAGGAATTGCATTGGGTTAAGATTTTTCTGTTGAAAATTGTTCACATTTTTCTTCTGGAAAACCAAACCAAAACAATAAATTTGAACTGGTTTTCTGTTACTTTTCTAATGGAAAGATATTTTGTTGGGGGAAAAGGGGACTAGTCCCAGTTTCTCACTCTAATTGTAGGAAAAAAAAGATCTAAACCCAGGTCTAACACTCTTTTTGTCTTGCATAAGACATAGAAGATGTCCCTAGGGCCTCTACCTCCAAGATTTATATTCAAGTTACATTTCTTTTATTCCTATAAATCAAACAATCCCTTACTCTACTGACCCTCAGTTACTTATTTGCTATTTCTGGTCCTTGTGATTTCTTTTTCTTCCTTTTTTTTTAATCTCCATGTTTGCATCTTCCTTCTTTTCTTATCTTCTGCCTGCCCCAGAGGCTTCTTGCTGCTTTGGCAACATGCTAACGTGTTTAGGAACGATAAGACGTCTAATTAATAGTTTAATTAGCAGTACAAGGTCTTAATAGCTTATTAAAGAAAAGACATTCAGGAAATTCTTTTCCTTTTCTTGAGCTGGTACAATATAATTCACCAGCAAATGATAAAACAGCGTTGAACGGTGTTCAGACTTTTAGTAAGGGAAGCGGTGCCGGATTCGTGATTTCATGGGGGATTTTGCACCATTAATACCATTAATTTTTTCTTGGTGGTGTTTAAAAACAATTTAACAGATTAGCAAAAGCAAACTCGAAGGACCAATCTTGCTGTGGTGTGGCAGGCAGGAGCCTGACGAGCCTGGAAGAGGAATTAAGTAAAACTGCCTTCCCTAGGTCTGTGTATAAACAAGTCCTGGGGGAAGGTAAAGTTGCTCTTTAAGAGGCTCTGGCTGAAATGTCAGGTCGTGCTCCGAGCTGGGGCAGCTCAACCGCTCGCCACCCACCATCCCCACTCCTTTTTCACTAATATTTGATAAACTTGATGATTTTTACACGAAGGCATCCTTGGCTTAAACTCCAGCAGAGTACGGACCAGCTACAAACCCTCTGGATCCCTCTTGCTTTTACCAATAAGCAACTCCACGTTAAATCCTGCAGGGAGTGGAGGGAAATGGAGCTGAGCTGTGCTGCCGAGCTGCAGCTCGGATTCCCCAGGCCGCCGTGTTTTTCCTCTGACCCACACAAAGATTTCTTTCTAAATTTATCGCCGCGCTCATCGGCAGTCCCACTTAGTGGCAGATTAGGAGGCTGGGCAGGCAGGGCCCATTCGAATGAGGACAGGGGAGCCTGGAAAACCACGCGGGTGGGATGATGCAGCTGGCGAGGCGAAGGCAGCGAGCGGCGAGGGGCAGGTGCAACCTCAGCTCAGCTCCCGCCAGCCTCGCTGCTCCACGGTCTCCTTCCCTGGAGGTTGGCTGCCGT